>PVHY01019657.1:0-27001 GCA_004024945.1 Uropsilus gracilis | reverse complement strand
GATAGATAGATAGATAATTTTCTTTCTGTCCTTTTGCTTAGGCTTTTAGAGTACTTTCTTATATATTTTAAGTTGATGGTAAGTAATTCTTTTTTCTTCAAGTATGTTTTCCTTTGTCCTCAGACTCAATTGATAGGCTTGTTGAGATGAGATTTCTAGATTCAAATAATTTTCCTCAATTTGGAAGCATTTTTTTTTTTTTTTTTTTTTTTGAGACTAGGTCTCACTGTTTTTGCCTGTGGAGCCGCAGACTCATATTGACTGGGCTAGCACAGACTCAAGCAATTCCCAGCCTCAGCTTCCCAGGTAGCTGTGATTACAGGCGCACACCACCATACCCAGTTCTATTTTTTTGGAACTAAGTCTTGCTATGTGCCCCCCAGCGGGACTCGAATTGTGATCCCTGGCCCCAGCCATGGCTTCCTAGGCTGCTGCTTACAGGCATGAGCCACCATGCCCAGCCAGATTTTGAAAACTTTGCTTCTCGGCTTTGAATACATATTGTTCATGAGTCTGGCAACTATCAAATTCTCATTGCTTTATGTAGTTTCGTTTTCATAGAAGCTTTGAAAGTTTTCCTTTTGCTTTAATTCTGAACTTTCACTAAGATGTATCATGGATGGATATGGCATCATTTGTTATATTTGGTCTTTAAAATCTTAAACTCTTAAACTTAAAATTTTCTTAAAACTCATAAACTCTTAAAATTTTCCTCAGCTCAGAAATTAATACTTACTGGGATTAGTCAGAAAGAAAAACATCTGATGGCCTCATTTCACCTATATATGGAGTAGAGAGAAACCAAACAAAAAACCATGAAAAAAATCACAATTAATAAGCTGATAATAGAACTAAAGAATACAGCAGGGACAGGGGAGAGAAGAGGGCAAAACTGGGGAAGTAGGAACACAAGGCAATAAGGTGACTGTTCATGGCTGATATGGTGGTAGGAGAATAATGGGGTCTGCAAAAATGTAAGAAAAATATATATAAATGAAAAAATTTTAATTTCTCCATCTCAGTGAGACTCCCAATACACTTTATGGATGATTTATTCCCATCTATTAGATCTTTTCATTATATAGATTTTATTTGTGAAATAGTGAACCTCCCTAATGTTCTGCTGATTCCCCCATCTTTATTATTCTACATTATCAGCTATTCCAAACTTTATCTTCCCAAACTTCTGTTCAGCTTTTATTTATTGACCATACTTCTCATTTAGATACTTATTTCTCACACTGTGGTTGATTCTTTTATATAGCAGCCAATTCAAATTCAAAAAAATGAGTTATTTTCTGAAATACTCTAAATGTACACTTTAGAACTTTTTAAATGCTCCTTTTTCACTTAAAAAAGATCAAGCAATTCTATACATTCTTGTCATTTTCTCTCAGCTTTTAGCTTTATTCAAATATATGTGCACCCTTGATTTCCAACTTGTATTATGAATCAAATATAGTTTATGACACAGGCACCAACCACTCTCAAACACTGTCATAGTTCTAATAGTCCAAGAGACTTCTCCACGAACTCACAGACCAGGTACTTACATATTTCATGAAAGGCCTGAATAATTATGCCATAAAAAATAACCATAAACATGGTAGCTCTAAAATTCAAAAAGGAATCATTGTGTAATGAAGTTAAATACTCCTGCAAATGGTCTGCAAGTGGGCATAACAATAAGTCACCCTCTGGATATATACTTAAAAGTGGAAATAAACAAAAACAGACTAAAACAAATAAGAAACTTTAATCTACCTTCCTCATCCACAAAGAAAAATTATCTTTCCATGATTCCATTTTCCTTCCCTTTGCTGAAATCTTCTTATTTTAAGAACGAAGATAGTGGGTAAATAACAAACAAAAGATTGGAAATCTCAGTGACTGTGTCCTAGATGTTTTTGCCACTCACTGGCTATCAGTTTCTAAGAGAACTGAATCCTCCTTGATTTATAGTACAATGATGCTTAACACCCTGTTTGCCCTAAAATTTCATAATACTAGGAATTTGAATGTCCATAAATGACCTTTCTGCTTCTGTGTACATACAACCAAATCAAACATTAAGCCCATAGGAATCACATACTAATTATATCATATATTTAGTTAAAACGCTTATTAAAAAGACACTATATTTAGTGATAACAATTTCTTCCTCTTTCCAGGATACTATGGTTGGTCTCCACAAGATGGTTTTTACCCCACAAAACCAGCATGAATTTTTAAACAGAAAATTCTGAGGAATACTTGAATTACAGTGCTGTCATACATGTAATCAACATCAAAGTAAGAGTTTTTTAACCATACAAAGCTTTTATTTTTCCATCTCAAATCTCACATCATCCAATTCAGAAAACTCATATAGAATATCTTATCTTATTCAGAAAAATTATGATCTGCAATTTCTGGGAATATTCATTCTTTACTTGAATTGTTCTTATTTTCACATATATTATCTTCCATAAAATTGCAAATTCCCTTTCATATTCTTATCAAAATGTGATTCTATTTTTATATTGATAAATATATATGTTACATAATCAAATATGGAAAACACCATTTTTCCAATTTTCCACTGGGATGTAAATCTAGTTTTATATCCTCTAAATAACAAAGATTACAGGGTACATATTTCCTGTTTAATCAAAACACCATCAATACCTTAATTGTGATAAATAATTTGCAAATTGTATTCAAACATATTGTCTCATTAACTCACCTGGAACATAAAAAGGTAAATGTAAACCCTTGTTTTATAGACAAGAAAGAAAAGGCAAGAAGATGCAAAAGGATGAGCTATATTTATGTTTCAGGGTGCCAAAAATCATTTTTGTTAATACTTTCCTCATCCTTCTGTTATAAAAATTTTCATCTTTTTCTTTTAATAGTTCAGCTTCATTAGCATTTATCCATTTTATAGAAAAAATTTTAGTCCATACTTCTTTCACTCATTAATAAGATATTCATTAACTCTCACCATGTACACAAATACTAGGGTTACTATGGCATAAAGTATCAGCAGTGGTCCATACTCTCATGGAAATTGGACTATTGAAGGAAAAATTATTAAATGTTTATAAAACCAGATAGTACAACCGTGGCTAGTGGTGTAAAGTGGAAGTGTTTAATGTCATCAGACTTAACACTTGGGGGAGGTTAGAGAAAGCCATTCTGAAAGAGCAACACTTGAGTTTTAATTAAACAACGAGGGATATTTTGCTAGATGACTACAGAAAAGGCAGAAAACAAATTGTGCAAAGACCGTTGGCAGTAGGAGTTACAAGAGAGAGTCAAGATAGAAACCCGTAAAAACAGAATCAAAAGAATGAGGATGACATGTTTGAGATGAGACATGAGAAAAAATAGAGGCCAAGCATTGCAGGTTTTCAAAGTCAAGGTTAATGAATCTACCTTGACACCCCCCGAAAAAAATTATGTAATTTTTAATATTAAAAATACACAAAATAGACTAACCAATAAAACAGTAAGTGGATTAATAGTTTCAGGGACTGGGGGTGTAGATGATATTTGAAGGCTAACAGATACCAAATTTCTTTTTAGGAAGATAAAATTATTCTAAAATTAGAGACTAATGATAGCACAGTTTTGAATAAAATCTCCACATTGAACACTATAAAAGGATGAATTTTAAGGTATTTAAGTGTTATCTTGATAAGATTATCACTAAAAAACAATGGCAAGCATGAAAACTTAAAAAGGAAGAATAATAGAATAGGATTTAGAGTATTGAAATACCACTCTGGCTACAGTGCAATTGTGAAAAGATTTGGAAATGGGGATAAAAGGCTCTTATAATAATCTAAATGAGAGATATTTAGAAAGGAAAACCAATAAGACACTGATAAATTGAGTATGGAGACAAATAAAAAGGAGAAGTCAAAGTATAGCCCCAAGTTTTCTAGGGTAAACTGGAGAATTGATGTTGGTACCATTCACTGAATGTGGTATTGGAAGGTGATCAGATTTTGAGAGGATTTGGATGAGTGGAAATACAGAGTCAGTCTTCTATTATGTTGAGTTAGTATTCCCTAGAAAGATGTCAAATAGAAATTAGGATATATAGATTTATATAGAAATTAGGATATATAGATTTATATCCTATATATAGGATATATAGATATAAGAAACTCAGAATAAAGTTCTTAAAGAATTTATGAGTCATATGCATGTAAATTAAGATAATCAGTACACATGAACACAGAGAAATATAGAATGGAAAGAATGGAAGTCTAAGATCTATCCTGAGAAACACCTAATTGGTGGCCATATAGAGTATACATCTACATTGGGAAAATATAAATAAAGAGAAGCCAAAGACACAGGGGAAAACAAGAGTATTATGCCAAAGAGGTTGGAGAGAACATATCAAAAACCTCTATGAGAATCCTCGCATCATAGTGTTGTACTGTGGCTTACTTAACTCTTCCACTATGATTTTTTGTGAAAGCTGGCATATTTTCTTTTTTGCATTTTTCTGAGTATTTAGACCATATTTAGCAATAAGTGAATGTGCGAGGTGATCAATTGATTGCATAAATGTCATTTGGTGAAAAAAAATTGTCTACCCCACTTTTTAAAAATGCCTCTAGGACAACAAAATTGTAGTTCATCTTCTATGCCAGAAAAACCTGCAAGCAACAGATAAAAAGAAAAGTGGATACTTTTCCTGACTCAAGATAGTGGTATCTCTAACTCCAGCATGAAATGCAAGAACATGGTGTAACAGAACTAAATGAAAATGACTAGTGGTAACAACAGACCAGCAGTATAGTGGTAAAGGTAGAAATATGTAGACAATAAAATTGTGACTTAAATAGAATAAAGAAAGGGGTTTGAAAGGTTACAGAGTCAAGATATGTTCAGAGCTAAATCTTTTCTGGAAAAAGATACAACAATGAACAGAAGCAAAATTAAAGTGGCGTAGGAAGAGGTGAATTTGTGAACAATGGTTGCAATTTAACTCCCATCCACTCAGATTCAGAATGATTGACCAATCCCCACTGAATAGAATTATTAATAAAAAGTTTTTCTATATAAAAGTATTAAAATCAACAGTGTACTTATAATTGCACATATATACACACCAAGTTTAATGGCTTACTTTATAAACTATTTACATTCTGTTAATTTGATTCCTTTGTTTTCTAAGTTCTAGAAGATAATCAGCAGTATATTGACTATCACCTTGATACTCAAACAAGGATTTGCTTAGATTAGAAGTTTTCAACTCCAAGCTATCTTAGTGACATCTTAGTGAGAGGAATTCGGGATATGGCAGAGTAACTGAGATGTACCCAGCCAGCTTGTAGTACCCTGTAACACTGACTGTCAGGAAGATCTTCAGGGAACTATTGGGGGTTCTACTCACTGCCGCACATGGGCATGCTACAAATAATATTTTCTTTGACTAGAACCACCCCACAAATTTTATACTGATTTTAAATTTCTACTAGTGTGTATGAGATTATTTAACAACTATTTAGATATGAAAATTTCACAGTAACCAACCTTGCTTGAGTAGTCTCTGTCAAGGGATTTGCAAATTAAAAAACCTATGATCAAAACACAATAATAAAAATGCTATGATCTATATTTCAAAAATCCCATATGGCTTTTCCCCTAATTCTTCTCTTGTCTCAAAAGTTTCACAAATCACAAAAGGGAGTTGTAATCTTCTAGAAGTCTAATCTTGTTATTTTCTCTTCCTCTCTTATTTCATTATTTCTTTGTTTTATCTCTTTTGTCATTTTGAAGTCTACAACTTATACACAATCCTAGTAGAAGTTTCTCTCTAACTTACTCTCTTAAAGTTATTCTGCATACATGAAAATTAGTCAATAATGTTTCCATTTATATTGCCTCATCACCTTTTCCATTTGCAAGCATGTTGCATAAAAACATCTTCAGATATTTTAGTTTTCCTGCAACAGTAAGATTTTTTTAATATAAAGTTTGCATCCCATAATTTTCTTCTGTCACCCATGCTGTGGATGTTTTGTTTCTAATACAACCTGCCTACAGGCACAGACACTCGATAATTTCCATTTCTTCTGCTTCTCTGACATTGTCAAAATTTATTTGGGCTATCATTTCTTCTCCAATTTTCCCCAATATAAAAATAAGTGAGTAATGATACTGGCTTTCTGTTTATTTTTCTATTTGTGTGAAGACTTAAAAGCTAACCCCTAAAAGCAAACATTCTTAATTTTTTTGCCAAATCAGTTTTTTTTTTTTATTATTATCAAGGCTATCACTGTAACTTGAAAACCAGTCCTATTGTTACTGCTGCTCAGTCTTCACCTGCCAGAAATCCAGGTACTGATCAGACATGGGAACCATGGATGGGTCGCAAAAAGCAGCTATTGAATTGTTCCCTTTGATTGCTCCCTGTGGAAGGGTCAGCAGTAGAAGAGCTCCGAATTCCTGCTCCCATAATGGACTCCACAAAAGCAAACAAAATCATTAAGCAGATTGGGAACATGTTAGTCACTCCATAGATACCAAAATAGGTAAACTTAAAATAAGTAAACAAAATAGACTCAACAAATACAACAATTAAAAGTGTTATATCACTGTTTCACCATAAATTTTCTACTCTTTTTAATCTGAGAGCAATTTTTTGGGATTGCATATATGTAAAAAAAAAATCAGCATGTAATCAATCAAGCTTTAGGGACAACTTTCTGGAAATCTTTAGAATAAGAACTAAAGTCAACTCTTTTTTTGGCATCTGAGATCGATATCTTTAGACCACTAGACTTTTCCAGGATGATATTTTCTTATGTTGCTTTTCTCCTCTATAAAAAGTTTTATTGTTAGATAAATCTGCATTTTTCATTGTGCTCCCTTTATAAATGGCCTTTATTCTATCCAAAATTTGTGATTCTAAAGTCAGCATATTAGTGTTCAAATCCCAGTCTGTTATTTACCAGCCATCAGGAAATCAGTTCAATGCCATTTAACTTTAACTTGTTAGTGTATATCACCAAGATCAGTTTCCCTCTAATGGAAGCACAGCCCACTGGAATAGGACTGGAGGACCCAAATTATCAGGTACTTAAACAGCTAAATGTTATCAGATAAACTTCTCCCCATTCAAACCTAGTTCCTATTCAAACTTCCTTAGCTACCCCTTAAGACTACCCTCTGGAATGGGCTGACTACCCAGAGGTCAGAGAACCACCATGCCACTTATGCTTACTAGACAGGGTGGGAGTGCAAGTACAGACCTGTTGAAGTCAAGGAAGAAGAGAAACTTCCCAGTCCTCCTGGATGGTGATTCAGTGCCATAGGAATAGCATCTGACTTGGGATTTTAAGACAGCTCTAAAGTACCTGCCCAAACAAAACAATCCAAGCAGGGGAGTCAGGGAGACTGCACTTACAGCTATTTGGAGATTTGGTGCTCTTAGTCCATCTGGACAGCCATGTTGGTGGTTTGGGGCAGATGAAAAGAAAACACCTTTTTTTCTCTAGTTTCCTGAGGCCAAAGATATGATGTAGAAACATACATTCATTCCAGCTCAGTTCAGTATAGCCTCCTACCTTGGGGCAGCCAATCTGACCAATGTATTTCTTCCCATTAATTCCTCTAGAGTCTAATTAATTTTATTTAAATATTTAAATAAGGGAAAAAAGAAAATCTTAGCTTGAAAAGTTTCAGTGTCTATATTTTATAGTGCTGAGTAAGAGCCCCCCTTACTCATGTCTCAGGAAGAAATGATTGAGATAATGACATCCCTCTCCCAAGATTGTATGAGAATTATGTATGTTAACTCACATGAACTATGTTGTATGCCCTTGTCAAAATATGAGGTAACTCTTCTTCTCTTAGGTTGACTCTAATTCTTAGTGGAGGTGAAAATAAAAGGCAATGTTACTGTATTTTTAGGAGTAGTTGAAAATCAAAGTGGGTTCTTCTGTTATTTAATCATATCAACACATTTAAACAGTCTGAGACTCTTCTTGGAAGATCATCAGTTTTTTCCTACATTCAAAAATAGCCATATACCCTAAGTCTTTGAGTGCAATACTGAAGATTTTGTTTACAACTGATTTTCCATTTTAATGGAGTGATAGAAACAGACTGCTCATAGCAGATCTAGAAATGACAAGAGAATATTTTCAACAGCATCTGCTATTTCGCACAATGTAACACAATAGATTGACCCAATAGTCTTTGTCTGAAATTTATAAAGTGTATTTATTCTATATTTAACAATGGCACAAAATTTCTTTTTCTGAGAAAAAACACATAGATATGGGTGGGATTGATTTTAGGTAAAATTTGTTAATGCTATATAAGAAAAGACAAACTAACTTATACAACTGTTATAGGACTTCAGGCCTCTGAAATGGTTTTTGATCAAGGATAGTCAGAGTACAGTTTAATACCTAATATATTTTCCATAATTCTAATATATGCAACATATACACATACATACATGTATCTATTTATATACATATAAAAATTCATATTTGCATACATATATGTACACATATTTCTTTATCAGCAGTATTCTTTCAATAAAGAATTGATTGAATTCTTCAATTTAATCAAGCTATCTGCTTACTGAATACCCATATATATTATCATCACTGAGCCATCTAAACTTTGGTCATAGTTGGTGAAGTTCTCTCACCTAAAGATCTTTCAGGAAAACTTTGCCTTAACAGACTCATGTGTTTTCTACATCGCCTGTCTCTACATTTTTAGTGCCACAGGTGCTTCTTTGACTTCCTATTGTGATCACAAAATTATGTGAGAGTAGAGAATAGAAATAAAGTGACTTTGTATCCCCTCAGCATGCCTAGCAGAGTGCTAACTACCTCACACTATCACAAGACAGCTCATTATTTTCTGATGGACCATTAATGTCCACATAATTAGTTAGGGTCCTCCTAATCAGCAGCTTAATTCCAGAAGTGCAATGAGAGGATCTAGCAGGTTACTTCAGTTCTGCTATGTCCAATATACTGTCAGCCACCTGACAAATACAAAGATATGAACTAAGTAATGAGAACCCTCAACAAATTAAGGGGTTTAGTGTGTATGTGTTCCTGTAATGAATAATTAACAAAAGCAATTTAAGAGACACCCATGTTAATGTGGTTGGAGATGCAGCTGCATCTGATTTCCCTCCTGTGTTTCCTTTGAGAACATTCACATGCCAGCTACCATCCTTTATGCTATGTTTTTAGGTATGTCCTGTCTGGAGCCTCTGAGGTGGAAATTATGACAGTTGTTCTAGAAGCAGTGATAGGAAGATAATTAAAAATAATTAACAAGAATAATTAGCATGGGGCCAAGGGAGGAGAGTTTTTATTTTATCAGCTAGTTGGAAGTGATTGAATGTGTATACATGAGAGCCAGAAAATCCCCTTTATCAGGCAATATAGAAGAAACTACAATTTTTCATTTTTATTTTATTTTCCTGCTTCTCCCATACTGAAAGGCAGCTAGTTGCTGTGATCCTCACTGAATTTTGAAAAAAGTCACTTGCAACTCTTACAGGCTCTCTCCATTTGACTACAGATATAACCACAAAGCTCAAGTGAAAACACAGAAGGGGAACATCAGGATCTGTCAGCATAATGCTCCTGGGGCTTGTGTATTAGGTGATTACTTTGGCTCCAGCTAAGGAGAAAAGAAAGAAGAAAAAGGCAAAGACAACAAGGATTTTTACTGGGGTTTGTTTATCATGTTTTATTTTCCTGAGAGCACTGGGTGTTAACACTCACTTTTAGCCAGTAAGGTGTTCCCAGCACTGATTATCTTATAATTGGACAAGACAACATTCAATTTTGTTCAGAAATTTCCCTTTTACAGGGAAGCTGTACACACTCAAGAACTGTCCCCTGCTGAGAGAAAAGCCTCAGTTAAACAAGTCAGCCAGGAAGAGTAAAAGCTTTGCAGTCAAACAGACCAGGCTAAAACACTAGCTCCCAACACACCCTAGTATTAGATGAATGGCCTTGGGCAAAATACTTTCTCTCTGAGCTGAAACTACCTGCAGGATGGTGATAATAATACTTACCTGGCTTGGTATATATATTATCATTTATTTGAATGCTACTTTTTTTGTTACAACACTTGTTATTATTATCAAGTAACTTAGTCTCTCTGAATCTCCCCCTCACCAGCAAAATATAGGTGATATTTAGGCCATAGATTGAGAATAAGAATTAGATGAAGTCCTCAAGAAAAGGTACCTCCCAGACTGTCTATCAATTTCAGTGGAGAGAAAGACTAGGAAATGTTAGACAATAACTAAAAACGTTTACTGAGAGAAAGAACTTTAAAATATGATCCAGTTAGGGCTAGGATGTAGGAATCATGACAGCAGTTTTGTGAATTCCAAGGACCTGAATATAGTAGTTATCTTTTTGTTAGCTTCCTTGCTTTTTCCTTTATTTGCTTAAATTTATCATATGCAGGAAAACAAAAAGTCTCTTTAGCACTGGTTATTTGCTAAGGCATGAAAATATAATTAACACATCATCTTATAATACTGTTTTCCCCAGAATTTGGTAGCATTGTGGAACAAGGAAACAGAATAAATGAAGTGGGTGAAGTCTCAAACAGAGATTGTAATGGTAGGCAGGAAATAATTAATTCTTGAGATGAATTTTACAGATGCAATTTGCATCTGTAATAGAGTGGTGAAAGGATGCTGTAGTATAAATGAATTGGTCAGGTTTTTTCCTCCATTAACCTGTATGACCAACACCTGTGGTATTGCGCTGCTCCATGATTGTACATACCTGACCCAACGGGTATGCGCATGCGTGAGTGCGCATATCTGGGCCTGCGAGGCAGGACTAAAAAGACCCTGAAAGAGAACACGGGAGAACTCCAGAAAGAGAACACCAGGAAAGCCAAAATACTCAGAGACAGAGGTAAAGATTCACAGGGGTTGGGAGGCTGGTTTGCCTGCCTGACTCCTAATTCCTCTGTTTCATAGCCTAACTAGAGAGGAGTTCAGGGGGACTTGAGTGGCTGTTCCCTTGCTAACTGTTTTCACCTGTTCACTATTAAAATTCCTGTGGACATGATGTGAAGGACTCTGACATTCTTCTTTAAGCTACTAGAACCAATGATGAACCTACCCAGATTGGGATGGTTACAAAACAGATGACATACCACCTCACACCCGTAAGAATGACTCACCTCAAATAAGATTTTAAAAGGCTGACCTATCTGAAATTTTACATCACAGAATGTATGATAATTTGTGTTAATCATACTGGGACCCTTACTCCCCAGTAGCTACAGTTCCCTTCTGTCACTGGGTTATAATAGAACCCAGTCTTGGCTTATAGTTTACACTTTACTAGACCAAAGTGCTCTATCAGCATGATTATTCATTCATTTAGCAAGCATTTTTTTCATATATTGCCCCTGGACTTGTAAACTAGTGGGAGAAGAGTCAGGAAGTTATCAAATTCAAATAGATAAACATTAAAGTGTTATGCAGATTAATACTCCCTTGACCTAGCCATCTATATTTCATAATAAACAACAGTATTATCAGAGATGATGAGATTGAAGGAACAATGATTCTTATCACTCTTTTTCTGAGACTAGGTCTCATTATTTTTGCCTGTGGAACCGCAGGCTCACGTTGCCTGGGGTACCACAGGCTCAAGCAATCCCCAGTCTCAGCTTCCCAGGTAGTTGGGATTTCAGGCGCATACCACTATGCCCAGTAATTTTGGGGGGACTAGGTCTCGCTATGTGCCCCTGGTGGGACTCAAACCACGATCCCTGGTCCTGGCTGTGGCTCTTTCCACGCTTAATAGATATTTGTTCTTAGTAGTTCCATGCAGTTGTCTTACTTTTCATGCTTTTCTTGTGAGTTTTAGGCACCTTGTTATACAAAAAAATAAAATAAAATTCTCTAGCTGTGGAAAAATTCCCATAATTAGATATATCATCTAATTATTCTCAACTTTTTAGAGCCAAGAATAATTCTCAAACACTCCCATATCCAAAAATACTAGGACAAGACATTCACACTCAAGTGATGCCAACTAGTGGTAATTACAGTATCTAAAGCAAAATACTCCAATCTTTATTGACTGAGTAAATGAACAACAAAAAGCTTCTGAGATAGACAAGAAGGAAAGAAGTTTGTAGGTGACAAAAAGGACAAAAGAATTCAGAATTAGTCATGCTGGCTCCCTGGATAAACTGGTTGTTCCTCATAGTTCATTCCGATTCTGCCTGAGATTCTTCCTTTCAAAACATCCACAACTGTTAGATAAAAGAAAGCTAACAGTTGGAGGACATTAAAGCTGATTACCAATAGATTACATTAACATGCAAAGCAATTAGGAACCACTCAAGAGTATTAACATGATGGGCTGATGCTCTGTGTACCAGTCATAATTCTGAATCCATCTGCAGTAAACTTAAGACCGTACTATGCAGTGCTTCAAATACGGTATTTTTAGATGTTCTACCTGTACATCTAAATGAACTTCCACTTTTTAGTCTTTATTTTTCTCCAAGCATTGTAAGCAGAATAGTCTTCTATTATAGTCACTGAGTTAATGACTTCCCATCCCACGCCATCTTTAACACTGCCAAATAAGCCTTCTGTCCACATTTATTTCTAATTCCTGTTTCCTTCATTCGCTAGGTAAAAAAACTGGCACATAACTATCAACTGCCTTACTTTCCTCAGTATGCTCTGATGACCCGATGGTTTCTTAGTTCACAAAGTAAGTAAAAGTCCTAAGAGTCCCATAATTTCATTTGCCCACCTTCACATATGGGTGTCCCTACTGTTTTTACCCACCTCCTGCCTACCTCATATTGAGATGTTCCTTGTGTCATCCATCCTTATCCTTTAACTAGAATCTTACCACTGATAAATTATCCTACCAGTTACCCCATTTCTCTTCTACCATGTCAAGTTTAGCATATAACATGTCAAGTTTAGCATTTGAACATATAAACATGTTCAAATACTTCCTACTTAAAAATAAAAAGTAGAGTATTAATTATATTTATATATAGTACAAAAAGCACTTTCGAGAAATATTATGCTGCTTTAAGAATGGATTTTCTTCACTAGAAAAACCAACATGCTAATTGGCTTAAAATTACTCAATGATCTTTACTGAATAAAATATAATTCCCAAATATGGCAGATGAGGTTCCTCATTATCTTTTCCCCTGTTCATCTTTCCTTCTCATCTTCTACCCATCTCTCTTGGGCACCTGTGAAATCCTAAACCATTTCATCCAATATATCCCCTAACACCACTCTGTTCTTATTGTGGTTTGTTTTTCCTGAAATACTGCCTAGAGAGCATAAAACAGTGATCTTAGCAAGTCTCATGAGAAGGAAACAATGGGTAAAAGAAAAAGTTGAGTCCTTGTTTGTCCATTGTAGTCATAAAAGCATTTGATTAATACTCCCTAGATAATGGTGAGTACAGCTTTGAAAATAATGAGTAGCAATGTAGAAAATAGGTTTAAAGAGGATAACAATACAGAAAGGCAAAATCAGAAGTTTTCTAAGTTTATCAAAGTGAGAAGTAACAGGGGCCTGAAATGAGCTTTTGCAGTTATGATGTGGTCCTAGGGTCCAAGGATCACAGCATAGAGGAGAAAGTTAAAAATGAAGAACAAATAACGTTTTTCTAGATTGCAAGAGTATAAGAGTTCAGATTGAGGAGCAGGCATCTCAAAATCCAATGCCAAAGAGGAAGACCAAAGATGTGTCCATTGGACTTAATAATGAAGAAACCATTTTTAACCTGCATATCAGTCACTGTAATAGAGTAGAAGCAAAAACAAATATTCAGAGTTGAAGAGCGAATGGGAGACAAGGGGTGGGTCCACGAGTGATAAGTATATCCTGAGAAGTTTGAATGGAAGTGAAATAAACTAGACACTTTCAGAAATATATAGAGTCAAAGAATTGGTGAGGTGAGAAAGAGATAATTTTCATAAACCAGAGCTTGGATCAGGTAGTAAAAATTCCAGGTTTATAGGCAACAAGATCTGTTGCAATTCTGCTGTTTTAGCAAAAGTACTGCCAGAAATATTAGGTGAACTAATGGGCATAGTTGTGTTCCCATAAAATGAAACAGATGGAAGCAAGCCCTATGGTCAGTTTGTTGGACCCCAATTACCTACAGGCAGAAAGAGGAGGTGGGATCTAAGGCAAAGTTTGGGATTTATCACAACAAAAAGTGGTCAATGATGTACATTTTCCAACAGAGGCTAGATTAGCATATGAAAACATTGACCACATAGTTAAAATGTCAATTCAATCTGAAAAATAATTTTTAGTGAACATAGTTATTTCTAAAGTGGTTTAATGTAAGATTCTAAAGAAAGAAATACTTAAGAATTGTGTTGAAATTATTTGTACATGTTAAATGCTTAACAATGATGTATCAAGTATCCCCCCAAAAATTGTGAAATGCCATCATTAATGAAAATATCAAGAACCTCTCTCTTCCATGCTGCCTGAATTTGGTAAAACCAAACTCATTGTTGCCTGCTCAAAAAGAAAGATCAGATATAAAAAAGAAGGATCACATTATTCTTTCAACCCTAGATCTCCAAATATCTTACTTGAAATGCTGATTGTGGAATCCTGACTTATTTCCATGACTAAAGCAACATGATTAAGTTCCTATAGGCTTTAGATAATCACCTAAGCTTTTTGATTCTTATAATCAGGTCAGAGCTTCAATCAATGAAACACTCCTAACACTATTGACTGCTTTAAGAATCCTAACAGGAAGGTACCTAAGAAACAGAAATGTAGTCATGCTGAGCAGAAGCCTTTAGGGGGTTTTCTGGGTACAGCTTAAAGGAAATCACAAGGAAGGACTGGTATGACTTGGATATTCATATTCTAATGCATGGTGTAGTGGTGTAACTATGATCCTCATCATAGTTAAGTGCTCTGGGCTTTTGTAACTTCTGAGCCCCACCTTACTAGGTAATTTCACCACCTTAAATAATGTAAATAGTATTCATTCCTTGACAAAAATGTCTAACATTGAACTTTCCTATTCTGTAAAAACAAAGAAAAGATGTAAAATGTTTGACAACAGTGAATGCTTAACAACAGTGCCCTTTGCCCACCTACCCACTCACCTACACATCCACCTACCATCAAGGAAATTATTTTATTTGGTGAAGAGAAATGTGGTGGTGGCAAAGATCAGTGATGCTGCAGTCAAAAAACAAGTTCTAGTGCCTGTCAAGGGAGATATTGAAGACTTTAACTTTTCTCTAAGACTGCTTTGCTGAATGACTCTAGGGAAAAGCTGTAGGCAGCCCTCCTCTGCTGTAGATGGAAGAAAAAATAGAAATGGAAGAAAAATGTATTATGAAGCAAAGAGGTGAGGAGGTGGGAGGAACAGGCAAATAACAAATAAATCTCTTGGTAGTGTTTGGGATTGATAGATAGCACTTCTTCCTGATAAATTTCTCAAAGCCTCATATGTTCAATTTCACCAAAGAAATGTAAACCCTTGGGAATAGGAGAAAAGCAGAAAAAAAAATAGCAAAGAAACTAATGGTGATAAAGGAAAAAGAGAACTTTGGACCAATTTTATATGGTCAAGATGACATTATAAAATTGACTCGGGGGTTTTGAAATCCCACAAGATTCAGGTAAAGACTCATTTTTTATGGACTTGTCCTTCTAGCACTCCACTTAGTTGGTTGAAAGGTTGAGTCACGACCCTACTGGGAATAGAATCTGTCCCAGAAAAACCACACAATAACAAGCATTAAGGCCAGTTCACTAAATCATGATCTATACAAACCTTGACTTACTCTAAAGCTTTATTTCCTCAGTGCTCACCATCTGAACCTGGTTCCACATATCCTCTTGGTTGTGTGTTACCTTTCTAAATATTCTGCAGAGGCAGGAAGCCCTAAGCCACACTAAGAGGGGATATCAAATCACATTTCAAAACTAAAACTGCCACTAAAAGCAAAATAGCTTGTTCATGCCCACCTACAAAACTTCATATGGCATCTCTGGATGTGACCCTGTATTTTTTTTTTTTTTTGTATAACTAATAGCTTGTACACCTAAAGAATTTTTATTTGTCTGAGCTTTTACATCTTAGCATATGTACATGTCAGCTACTTTAAGAGTAGCTACACTTATATGTGATGTATATTTTGCAGACTATTCAAGCACATAGCCACAAAAGAAAATGTTTTCAATCCTCTCCTACTTTTTCTTTGAAATTCAAACATTCTACAAACGCCCTGGAAAATGTTCAAAGAAAGAAAATAACATTTTTCACATGTAAGTCAAAAATTTATTATTTGGTCACTACTAACTTCTACTGAAAATCTCTTTTGTTTAAGTGCTATGTAGACAACATCAAAGGTGGCAGCAATGCTGTCTCACTTCTCCAAAGGCACAGGAACCATAACAGTCAATCATGGCCACCATGAGCCCTCTTGTCACTCAGAGGTAATGCTCGTGGAGTTGTTCCTGCCAACATCAGAAATAGTGTTGATGCACATGTCATATGTCACGCATGATACTGCAGTCCCTTCATTCACTCCTCCTGCCATTACCCACTCTGCTCTCTCCAGTGTCACATATCCCACATCAACTACTGCCAGCAAGCAGTCGTTGCAATCAATATTGCTACCTATTCTGGGGGTACTACTACCACCCATCTGAGGTTTGACATTTCTTTATGACTGGTGAGAACATCAATGAAAATTTCCTTTTTAACTTCAATTGGTCTTTTATTGCAACCTATTTATAGTAGAACCCAGTCAAGTCTCCTCAATGATAGACTGAAGAAATGACAATATCACCAACCTCGTCATTTCAACTAAAATTCTAGGCAACATTTCCAAAGCATCACACATTCAAAGAATTTTAATGTTACTTACTAAGGCCAAATAATATTCAAAATCTAATTATTTATCTTCATTTATATTCTTATTACCCTCAGTCAAGTCATGATTATCTTTATTGTAACTTTGAAATCATCTCTGAACTAGTCCTCTACTTCATTTTTTCCTACAATTTATTCTTATATCTTCTAGAGATAAGATTTTATAAATGCTATTCTGACATTACAATCTTAATCAGTCCCTGAGTTATTTCTTTGACTAATCATAGATTATGAAGTTATTTTGGATGTGTCTCTACTAAGTTCTCCACTAAGTTAAGCATTCTGAGAAAGAGAACTATGACCTCTCTCTCTCTAAAAGTACCAATGTCATTCTATCATTTGCACTATTTCTTTTTTCTTAAGATGTTTCCCCCAAAATTTTCATTGCTATTTTCTCCTCAAAGAACTATTCGATGATCAGCCAATCCCAGGATGTCCTCTAATCATTGATTTTTTTTTGTTGTTGTTGTTATATCTAATTCATTGTAAATTATTTGTTGCTTTAATTTAATTTTACTTGTTTAACTATGAACATTTTCATGTTTACATAACTTTATGTCACATTAATGTACTGTTGTGAAATAACACTTATAAATACAATGTCTAGGGTCATAAAAACAATCTGGTACTGGGAAGAACTTATCCCCATTCTCTCAAAAGACATATTCAGTAATTGATAAGTATAGTACCAGGGAACATAAAAATTCAGAAGTTTATGAAGCTAAAATATCTCTGTTCAAGTTAGCTATACTACAAGCAGCTATCCTATAATAGGAAAAGGAAACATGGACAAATTCTATTTGTTCATTAGTTCCCCAACCCCCAAAATCATTCTTTCCACTCTCTCTTCTTGGCTATAGCTTCCAGTCCTTTCCATGGTTGAGAAAAAAATGTTCAAGAATGGTGCCAGTGTCACCTGGTATTGGTTTCTTCTGACACTGGAAAATGTTTTAAGTTGTCTTTTCTTCCTGGAACATCTATAGATTCTTCAAAACTCTGAAATTCTCTCCAGCATAATTCCCTGACATAAGTAGTCATCCTGTTTCTGGATACCAAGGAGATCCCCTTTAGCCCTAGTCTTGATCATAATGCCTCCAATAAAATGTTCTGCATTAGAGAGTTTTAATTCTCCCAAAGACCTTTTAAAACTCCCTCAATGGGTAAGGTTCCAGGTGGCCATCTTAGGTCTCATGTTTCTATCGTGCTTTATATTTGTTAGACTCTTATCAAAACATACAGATACTGTTACTACCAGTCTTTTATGAAAAATAGGCAATGAAAGCAATGAAGAATATTCAAGGTTAATATGTATTAAACTTAACACATGAAGTCCAGAATATGTAGTCCAGTCTTATGAAGATACATAGCGAGTCTAAATTAATACAGTTGCAGAAAATATGAATGTTTTGGTTCATTTGGCAGTAAACATTAGTCCAAAAATCCATGAAAAAGAGTAAATTTTTATAAACTTTTCATCAGTTTTGTTTTCAAGATTTATCTTAACCCTGAATAAGCAGAGAGTTGATATGAGTGTCTAGATAAAAAATGAAGAATGAAATGTTAAAAATACTCAGGCCACCCTTTTCACAGATCCTGGCTTACTTTTGTGTACCATTTCTACTGATGCACAGACCTCACAAAGCTCACTTTGAGAGAGACTCTAAATTCCCAAATAAATACCTCTAAGGAACTCAGAGTTTCCCAATAAAAACCCCTTATTAACCCTCCACACTTCTGAGGGTTGGCCAGGGAAGCATTCAGTTTTTAGTACTTGAATTGATGCCATATTACAGACACATGGGTATTATCTTGACTGATTTATAACGCCATATAGCACAGTAAATGAGACTATTCCTTCCCCTTGGACTAGCTGAAAAATCCTAATTCTTTGTTTCTCATGACTCATCTTTAGAATGGGATAAGCAATGAAAGCAAAACAGAAAAGAAGGAGTAGCATCTGGCAATGCCTTTACTGTAGATCCAAGGTAGTCTCTTTCTTTCCCAATGCCACCTAGGCCACCATTACGGAGAAAAGTGAGAATTTTTATTAAAAAACCTGAATAGAGGGAAACTAGATCACATCCTTTTGATAATTAGAATAAAGTCAGGAAGATTATCTGCCCCACAGACAGGAGAAAGTCTGCAAGAAATTTTATTTCTTATTTTAAAAAATAATCTTATAAAATGTAGTAGGGGTTTAAAAACAAGCCTTTATTATAGCTTCCTTACATATTAGCTATGTGCTCTGAACTTGTTTCTTCAAATGTAAAGTAGGATAGCATTATTTAATACTTATAATTAATTTAAAATGTGAATGATTCAAATGTGGATGATTCAATCTAGTATCAAAATTATTTTATATTTGATTGTAAAACAAACATGAATTTGACATCCAGGAAAAATTTATTTTTCTGCCAGAATGCAGTTTGCTTTCATATATCCTAGTTCAGAAACCCAATAACAGTATGTGTCTTATTTAGAATAGTGGCATAAAGATGGTTCTATAACCTCACATTTCTATGGTAGTTTTACATGGGACCTACTATCTCATTATAGACATCTATATTAGACCTCAGAAATTATAAGGACCTACTTACTTGATGGATTCAGTTTTACATTTCAAGAAAAAGACCCCAAAACAGTAACACATTTAGTACTTCTTGCTTCTGGAAACAAAAATGATAAGCTTAATCTTACTATATATAATTACTATATATAATTATATAAAACACTGAGTGTCTTTCATGAGCAAAACGAACATTGTGTGTGTGTATGTCGTACCTTTTTAAAAAATAAAATGAGAAGAAAAATCAATGCTCCAGACTGATTTCCTGGATAATGTTTAGCTCTTTGCATTAATAACAGCCCAAAGGGCTACTTCTTTACCTGGCATGTTCAGAAACTCATTGTAAATCACCATGTCTGTGAATTGGAATCTGGCTGCTAAGCATGTCACAGGCTACAGGCTGTGGAGCTCTAAAGGGATCAGCCACAAAGGCATTGATTAGGAAGAAGTTCCTGGAGGACAGTTAAGCCTATGCCACGTTGTTAATAAGCATTTTCATTTGGAGTGACTGGAGAGCATGCAACAATGACTGCAAGCCCCAGTAAGTTGTCAAACATTAAGCCCACATGGGTGAATTCACCCTGTTTACCTTACTTGATATAAAGCTGGAGGAGGGTGAGGTAACAGCCATAAATTCAAATAAGCTTTTAAAGCCTTCTCAATTGATCACTACATAAAAAGACACAGAGCAATTGTATAATCACCTCACACACAGGTAACTAAATATATTGCCCTTTCCAAATTCACTGATGTAAAACATGGAGCTTTTTCTCCCTAGCTAATGGTTGAAAGCAGCTTTATATTGCTTTCTTGTGAACTTAATAACCAGAAAACAAATGACAGTCCTGGAAACAGCTACTTGGGTCAGACAGTAGCAGATATACAATGAAATCTGCTTGTGGTAAGATAACTATTACAACTGAAGGAGAATTAAAGTCTTGGTTGCACTTCTGTCTCATATAAATGTTAAATGTTTCTATGAAGGTCAAAGTAAACAAGATTTTCTCCCAAATTTCTTGTGCTCTTATGTCATATAAAAACATATAAACTGGTGAGTTTCAATAAATTCATCAAAGAAGCTAACCCAACTTTGACCTCAGTCTTCTCATATGTTCACTGGAAAATGCTCTCAGAATGTTTCAACAACCTTTCAAACTACCTCAAATGGGTTAATAAAGAATCGTAGTCATTTGACTATCAACCCAAGTTTCAAACTTCCTTCTACTAGAATATCTACTAGAATATCCTCTACTAGAATATCCACTGCAACAGCAGGAACAAGAAAAGAACTTAAGGGGTTCAGTAGACACATCATAAAAGAGGAGGGGAATCAGGATGATGGCAGTTTTGGAAGAAGTGGTGGAAAATATGATAAAACCTAGATTACCTCAGTTCTACCAACCTTCAAAGAGAAATTGTTATCTATCCTCTTGAAGTTCTTTGAGAAAGAAGAAAAGCTCCCAAACAAATTTCATGAGGTTAATATTATTTTGATACCAAAAGCATACAAGGACATCATAAAAAAGAAAACTATAGACCAATATCCTTTATGAACAAAGTTGCAAAAATCCTCAACAAAATCTTAGCAAATGGAATTCAACAATGCATTAAAAGGATCATGTATCATGACCAAGTAGGATTCAACATACACAGACCAATCAATAATTTACCATATAATGAAAGTTAAGAAAAAATTGAAAACAAGTAGCTTGGTAGAAGGAGAGAAAAAAATAAACATAAAATGAAAATATGATCATATCATAGATGCATGATGGCTTATCACTAGACTCAGCGTTCATTCATGATAAACATTTTTTTAAATAAGAAGATACACGCCTTAACATACTCAAGACCATATATGCCAAATTCACAGCTAGCATCATACTGAAGGGTGAAAACAGAAAGATTTTCCCCTAATACCAGAACACAATGAAAATTGCGTTATCTCTAGTGCTGCTCAACATAATAATAGAAGTTCTTATTAGAGCAATTAAGCAAGAGAAAAATATGAAAAAGAATCCAAGTTGTAAAAGAAAATTATCACTATTTTCACTATTTGCAGGGATATAATGATACACTTAGAAAAGCATAAAGATGCCACTTAAAAAATATTAGGAACACTAGATCAGTAATACAGCAGGCTGTAAAATACATATACAAAAGTCCATGGTATGCTTGCATGCAAAAAAAAAAAAAAAAGAAATATATCAAGAAAATAATTTCATTTACTGTGACATCAGAAAATATTAAGTACCTAGGACTAAACCAAACAAAGGAAATGAAAGACCTATTTAATGAAGATTATGATAATTTCAAAAGAAATAGAAGAAAACAAGAAAATGGGAAGATAATCCCTGCTCCTGAATAGCAGAAGGAACATTTTAAAATGACTATCTTACCCAAAGCAATTTACAGTTTCAAAGCAATACTTATCAAAGTTTCAATGGAATTCTTCCAAGAAATAGAACAAATATTACTGAAATTTTATAGGAGCACAAAAGACCTCAAATAGCTAAAACAATCTTGACAATAAAGAAAAGTAAAGGTATGATGCACCCAAATTTCCAACTATACTCTAAAGCTAAGGTAATCAAAAAACTAAGGTAATAAAGTAAAAAAATAGACAAATTCTTGAATTGAGAATCCAGAAATAAACTACAATGAGATAGCATCTCACTCTTGAAAGAATAGCTCATATCAAATGATCAGAAACAAATGTTAACATGGGTGTGCAGAAAAAGAAACTCTTACACACATTGGTAGGAATGTAGACTGTCCCTGTAAGTAACAATATCGAGTGTTCTCAAAATATCAAATAGAACTATAGCAATTTCATTCTTAGGTATCTACCTAAATAAAGAATGCAAAAACACTAAGTTGAAGGGATTTCTGTTCTCCCTGTGTTCAGTGCAACTCTATTTACAAAAGCCAAATTATGGAAATCACCTAAATACCCAATGGCAGAGATGTGGATTAAGGAAATGTGGTATGCATACTTGATGGAATACTAACCAACAACAAAATAATTAAAAAAGAGGAATTTTTGCCATTTGCAAAAATATAGATGGAACTGAAGGAGAATGTTTTCATTAGTCAACAGGAAAAGGACAAATACCAGTTGATTCTGTTTATATGTGTAATACAGAGAAACAAAGGAAATGACTGAATCAAACAGTTGATTCTGTTTATATGTGTAATACAGAGAAACAAAGGAAATGACTGAATCAAAATAAACCCCAGAAATTTAACTGCAAAATTGAAGCTCCTAAAGTGGGAACCAGGTTAGAGTGGGGGGAAAACTGAGGAAAGAACTCGTCTATGGTAAAGAACGGTGGGTGTTTTGATTGTGCCAGTGGTGTCATTACATACATCTGAACTTATTCCTCTAAATCACATACAGTGCTGTAAACCAATGTCACCTCACTATAAGTACATTAATGAACTTGACTCACAAGATGATATAAGCTGGAGCATAAAAGTAAAATCTCATTGTCTTTTACAGGTTTCTTTTGTTCCAAAATCTCCAACTTTTTGGTGAGTGTGGTTTCACCACAGTTGCAATTCAGTCTTGCCTGTATTACTCATGTCCAACAGAATGTATAGGTACAGGATTTTGATCCTTCCCTCTTGGCATATTTTACATGAATTACATTTTATTTGTAAAATAGATAATCAGTAGCTAAGGAATTTTCTGTATATTTGCACAAAAGTCATAAAAAAGTGGAACTTTAAATGATCTGATATCTTCTTAATATACTATGCCTTCAAATACTACTTCCTCTCCCACCATGGAAGTCATATAAGTTACATTCATTTACTTTTTATAGACAGTAAAACTACATTCAACAGTACTTCCCATAAGCAGAAAAATGTGTGACTTAACAGTGGAGCTAGAAATAGGACTGAGGTTGGGTTTTAGAAAGTGATGAGAACCAAAATCCTAGCTGAAGTGATTCTCAGTACCAAAATTTGGATTAGTCAGAAAATAAACAGCAGACAGAATGAAAAATTTTAACAGAAGTATCAGTTTCATTTTCTGGACTTAATCTCTTAAGAATCTAATGAAATGTAAAAACTTTCTGAAACAGAAAATCTGTGCATGTGGGCATGCATGTATAAAATGGTATCACTGTTAATACATGAGACCCAGATATGATCTAGAGCTGTGATTACATGCTCTACAATCTGTCCATAGGACAGCTTATCACAGTGCCTAACATATAAAAGAATAATAGACTCTTGGTAACTTTTTAGTAAATAATTTAACATAATAATGATAATAATTATTATTATTGACAGCACCAAAGCTGAACTCAATGACTTCTACCAGATAAATTTATTTTCCTGGTTGTTGTAAATTTCTCCTAAACCAAGATGTTAACTTCTGGCTGTGAAAATATCAAAGGATTTTATTTGTTCATGTCAAAATTTATTGTTATAAACACAGCCTGTTATAAACTGCAGGCTCACCAAAAAAATTAAGACCAAATTCAAGAAAAAGCTAGCAGCCAAACATGTCCATATTTGGGGAATCACATGCAATTGAAATTCTCCCCCAAGGAGAAATTAGATAGAGTTTATAAGCTATTATAAGAAATTGCTGCTGTAGCTTCTAATCACAGATTAATTTTCAATCATTCAGCAAGACAGAAATGACTTTAAACTTAAACTAATATATAAAATAATATAAACTCCATTTCAGACACATTTGAGTATTTTAGTTTGTTTATGTAATACTTGTCAAAAAAGCAAATATGCTGCCTCCCAAAATTAAGATAAATAAATACATTCTCAATACTTTGGGTGAATTATCTCTTCTATCCATTGCCTATATGTGGTTACATTCTTATAGTCTACTACAAAACAAAGGCAAATTGCAAGGAAAAAAGCCGATATCACAGATTGAGAAAATCATTTCCACAGTGTCCAGTATCAGAAGAAATTTAGTTCAGTTTCCTAAACAGTATAAAAAATGCTGACAATCTGGATGACACCATTAATCATTTAGTGTATCATGATCAAAAAAGGAAATTCAGTTATATTCAGTTTATTCTACTGTCACTCAAGCAAATGCAAAAGTTTTTATTTCCATCAACATAAAAAGACCATAAGCTTGAGGACCAATTAATCAGAAAATTTAATGAATTCAAAATATTTGTTCTCTAAGAAGTTTATTAAATGTTTTTATAAATGTTGAAATAACAAAAAAGAAGAAAATTAAATAAAATTGCTCATTAACTTTGTGCCAATTTCATAATTATACTAGTAAATATTATCAAAATCTTAGAGTTTAACTTTCAGTGTCAAAAACCAGAATGATTTTTGATCTTCCAAACGCCAATTTGCTTATCTTGAAAGTCATTTTCACATAATTTAGCTATAATAGAGAACGCTGAAATATTTCTATATAAGCTTGCATATTTATAAGTTTTCTAATGTGGTTGACTTCCAAGATTGATTAGAAGAGCGTTTCTCACATAATTTTCAGCTCACAACTTCATTCCTCAAGATGTTTTTGCTACTCTAAGTTCCAATTGTTTTTCTGCAAAAGTTGTGGTAAGACTGCAAAACTTAGAGGAAACACATTCTCTTCTCTAATTGAAATGAAACACAGTCAGTCCCAAAACTTTTCACCATCTTCAATTTATAAAATATCACTATAGAAAACAAAAGTGCACATAAAACAGTACAGCCGAGTGCTTGGATATCAACTAAACTTACCCATTGCCTAATAGCTCTTTTTCAAGTCACCACTCCAGTCTCATGACTTAAGTTTATCCTCTGCAAAATCACAAATTGCTTTCTACCCTGAATCTTTAGTTCATGATGAAACTAAAAATTGTAAAGCAAAAATGTCAAATTATAGTATATTATGATATACATAGAATGCTAAAATATAAGTACCATAAATTGCAATTTAAGAACCAACTATTCTCTCTGAAACCATTGGGTAGGCATTAAAAGGATGTCCTAAAATCTATCTAGAGTTTTTAATGCAATACTCTAAAAAAGAAAAATATTTATATTTCTAGATCAGTTACATGTCCTATGACAAAGTAAACAAGAGTTTAATTCACTCTGAGGAAGTATCATCTCAAAGAGAAAAGTTTTTTTATTCTCACTCAAGAAAGAATTGCTCAACTTAAAAACTTCTATTAACATTAATAAATCCTTTCATTCATATAAGCTTGTAATTATCACTCATTTAAATAATACATAAGATACTAAGGATTGTGAAGACATCTATTTCCACTAATGGTAGATACTTTGAGCCAACAGATACAGGATAGCTTAAAGAAGTTAACAAAATAAATATTTTTATAGAAGCATGAGGACACCCCCAGGCCCGCTGGTTCTTTGAGCCTGGGAACAGGAACGAGGTGGGCTCCGCTCCCATCTCCAGGTACTGGAAGGAAGCAGAGGGTGCCGACAACCTGCTCACCTCTCTGGACTGCATAGGAGGCGGCGGGAGCCCCGCCCTCTGTGGCCGCCCGCCTTTATAGGGCCACGGCCACCTCGCCCGCTTTCCCCAGGCCCGCTGGTTCTTTGAGCTCAGGAACATGGTGGTCTCAGCTCCCACCTCCAGGTACGGGGAGGGAACATGGGGTGCGGACAGCCTGCGCTGGCTCTCCAGACCGCATGGGAGGTGGAGGGAGCCCTGACCACTGTGGCCACCCAGGCTTTTCAGGCCCGTGGCCACCTCCAAAGGGCACTCTGCTCAGATTTTTGCCTGGCTCCCTTCATGGAGCTGGGTTACCCAGCTCCCTGGATGCCATGCCCCCCCAACGCCTCCTCAATGGACTCAGGGGTGAGTGCTGGGTGGGCTACTGCCATGTCTCTGACCTGCGGGGAGCACCCTTAAATGGGACCCAGGAACAAAGGGCAGTCTGCCCAAGTGTTTGCCATCTGCAGCCAGGATGGGCCTGGGCATTTTCCCCCAGTCCCTAGCCCAAGGGGGCTGGAGACCCATGCCCAGACATCCAGGCCCTGCCCCCACACAGAGAAATACTGGCAAGCAAGAGTGCGAGGGAGAGGGGCAAGGGAGGGGATGCCCCTTCCACTTCACTCTCACCCCAGTTAATCTTCAGGAAGAGGAAGAACATACGTAACACAAACTCCATCATAGTATGGGTGAGGGACCAGGTAAAATCCACCCACAAGCCTGAGCTGGACATAGGAGATGGGCTATCAAGAGAACCAGTACATGTGAGAATGGAAAAACAACCACATGATGTCATGAAGTGCACCTCTGTGCTCAGCAGGTCTGAAAGATCCAAAGCCTCACTTTGGAGATGTCTGCTAGGAGAGCAAGATCCATCCCCACCACATGGGAGAGGAAAGGAAGGCCAAAGAGGGGGGGTATCGGTCCCACAGCAAAGCTGCAAACTGAGGCACAGGAGATGATCTACAATGGCCATTTACAGATGCCTGTATTCACAGAGAAACTTCTTCACCAACAGTAGCTGGGGTGAGACCCCCTAAACCTGACACTAGAACAATA
>PVHY01019656.1:0-27005 GCA_004024945.1 Uropsilus gracilis | reverse complement strand
TCTGTAACTTCTCTGTACTTTGATGTTTATCTATGAAGAGTCTTAGTATTATACCTCATGGAGTAGAATAGTTTATAAGTGCATATCACATCCAGCTTTTAAGTCATGATTTCTAACACTTGTTACTAACCATTGTTTCATTCAAATTCCTGCATGGGTTGACCTTTTTGTGAACTTCCAGCATTTTCAGCCAGAATGCTCCCGAATTGAAGCAGACTACAAAGGAGCTTTTTATATTTTACTTAACTTTTCTCTACTTAGATGTATATGGAGGAAATTTCCCTATGTTGTACACTTGATCCAATAGCATAGGTATATAAGTCCATCTCACCTCCGGCTCTTAAGTCATGATTTCTCGCACTTGTTTTTAACCCTTTTTTCATTCAAATTCCTGCTGATTTAGGCCTTTCAGGCCAACAGGCAGTGAGTGTTTTCAGGAGAAACCTCCTGAATTCAATCAGAATCCAAAGGGTGCATGTACATCTTTCTGGAACTTCCCTGTACTTTGATGTTTATAGATGAAATCACTCTATGTTTTACACTTCATGGAGTGGAATAGCATATAGGTCCATATCAACTCCAGCTATTGAGTCAAGTGTTCTGGTCTTGTTGTTAACACTTGATTCATTCAAATTCCTGTGGATTTTGGCTTTTAATGAGAATTGCCAGTGTTTTTAGCGAGAATGCTCCTGATTCTAAACATATTTCAAAGGAGCAGTTTATATTATGCTGTAACTTCTCTGTACCTTTGATGATTAGAGATGAAATCTCTCAACATTGTACACTTCAGGGAGTAGAATTTGATATAAGTCCACCGCACCCACAGGTCTTAAGACATGATTTATATCTCCTGTTTTTAATCCCCTCTTTCATTGCATTTCCTGTGGATTTCAGATTTTCAGGCCAACTGGCATTGTTTTGAGCGATAACCTTCTGAATTCAGTCTGATTCCAAATGGTGCAGTGTATATATATTTGTGTAATACTCTGTACTTTGACATTTATAGATAAATCTCTAAGATTTACACTTCATGGAGTAGAATAGCATATAGGACCCTACCACCTCCAGCTTTTAAATATGATTTCTAGCACTTGTTAGTAACCATTGTTTCATTCAAATTCCTGTATGGGTCGGCCTTGAGGGTGAACTTCCAGCATTTTCAGCTAGAATGCTCCTGAGATGAAGCAGACTACAAGAGTTTTTATATCTTACTTAACTTTTCTACATATATATATATATATATATATATATATATATATATGGATTAAATTTCCCTATGTTGTTCACTTCATCGAATAGCATAGGATATAAGTCCATCTACCTCCAGCTCTTAAGTCATTATTTCTCACACTTGTTATTAACACATTTTTCATTCAAATTCTTGCTGATTGAGTCATTCAGGCCAACAGGCAGTGTTTTTAGTGAGAAACCTCCTGAATAATATCAGAGTCCAAATGGTGCAGTATATATGTTTCTGTGACTTCTCTGTACTTTGGTGATCATAGATGAAATCTCTCTGTCTTATGCTTCATGGAGTAGAAAAACATATAAGTTCAGATCACCCAGTCTTAAGTCATGAATTCTAGCACTTGTTATTAACGCATTGTTCTTTCAAATTATTGCTGATTTAGGCCTTTCAGGCCAACAGGCAATGTTTTCATTGAAAAACCTCCTGAATTCAATTAGACTCCAAAGGGTGCAGTATATCTTTCTGGAACTTCCCTGTACTTTGATGATTATAGATGAAATCTCTCTACATTTTACTCTTCATGGAATGGAATGCACATAAGTCCATATCACCTCCAGCTATTAAGTCAAGAGTTCTGGCACTCGCTATTAACCCTTGTTTCATTCTAATTCCTGAATTCTGGCCTTTAAGGAGAAATGCCAGCGTTTTCAGAGAGAATGCACCTGATTCCAAACAGATTCCAAGGAGCAGTTTATATCTTACTGTAACTACTCTGTACATTTGAATAAAGAGATAAATCTCTCTATATTGTACATTTCATGGAGTAGAATTGGATATAAGTTCATCGCACACCCAGGTCTTAAGACATGAATTATAGCTCATGTTTTTATCACTTTTTTCATTGCAATTCCAGCGAATTTCAGTCATTCAGGCCTACTGACATTGCTTTCAGCGATATCTTCCTGAATTCAGTCCGACTCTAAAGGGTGCATATACATCTTTCTGTAACTTCCCTGTGCTTTGATATTTATAGATGAAATCTTCTATGTTTTACACTTCATGGAGTGGAATAGCATACAATTCCATATCGCCTCCAGCTATTAAGTCAAGAGTTCTGGCACTTGTTATTAACACTTGTTTCATTCAAATTCCTGCAGATTTTGGCTATTAAAGCATTGACAGTGTTTGGCAAAAAAGCTCCTGATACTGAACAGATTCGAAAGGAGAAGTATATATCTTTCTGTAACTTTTCTGTACATTTGATGATTAAGATGAAATCTCTCTATATTGTTCGCTTTATGGAGTAGAATTGGATATAACTCCATCGCACTCCCAGGTCTTAAGACATGAATTATAGCACTTGTAGTTATCCCTTTTTTCACTGCAATTCCTGTGGAATTTTGGTCTTTCAGGCCAACTGGCATTGCATTCAGCAAGAACCTTCTTGATTCCGTCCGACTCCAAAGGGTGCACTTTATATCTTTCTGTAACTTCTCTGTACTTTGATGTTTATAGATGAACTCTCTAAGTATTATACTTCATGGAGTAGAAAAGGATATAAGTCAATGTCAACCACAGATCTTAAATCATGATTTTTCGCACTTGTTATTAACCCCTTTTTTTCATCAAATACCTCTGATTTAGGTGTTTCAGGCCAACAGGCAGTGTTTCAGTGAGAACATCCTAAATTCAGTCTGACTCCAAAGTGTGGTTGTATATCTTTCTTGATCTTCCCTGTACTTTGATGTTAATAGATGAAATTTCTCTGTGTTTTACACTTCATGGAGTAGAATAACTTATAAGAGCATATCACCTCCAGCTATTAAGTGAAGTGTTCTGGCTCTTGTTATTAACCCCTGTCTCATTCAAATTCCTGCAGAATTTGGCTTTTAAGACAAATTGCCAGTGTTTTTTACCGAGAATGCTCCTGATTCCAATCAGAATCCAAAGGAGAATTTTATATATTACTGTAACTTCTCTGTACCTTTGATGATTAGAGATGAAATCACTCTATATTGTAAACTTCAGGGAATAAAATTGGATATATACATCGCACCCACAGGTCTTAAGACATGATTTATAGCACTTGTTTCCCTATTTTCCTTGTTTTTCCTGTGGATTTATCTTTCAGGCCAACTGGCATTGTTTACAGCTAGAACCTCCTGAATTCAGTGTGACTCCAAATTGGCATACATATTTATTGTAACTTCTCTGTACTTTGATGTTTATAGATTAAATCTTTAAGTATTAAACTTCATGGAATAGAATAGGATATAAGTCACCTAAGCTTTGATATCATGAATTCCAGCACTTGTTCTTGACCATCGTTTCATTCAAATTCTTGCATGGGTCTGCCTTGAGCGTGAACTTCCAGCATTTTCAGCCAGAATGCACCTGAATTGAAAGTGACTACAAAGGAGCTTTTAATATCTTACTTAATTTTTTTCTACTTAGATGTAGAGGGATGATTTCCCTATGTTGTACACTTCATCGAATTTCATAGGATATAAGTCCATTTCACCTCAGGCTCTTAAGTGATGATTTCTTGTACTTGTTATTAAGGCTTTTTCACTCAAATTCCTGTTGATTTTGACCTTTCAGGCCAACTGGCCGTGTTTTCAGCAAAAAAACCTCCTGAATTCAACCATAATCCAAAAGGTGCAGTATATATTTTTCTGTGACTTCTCTATATTTTGATGATCATAGATGAAATCTCTCTGTTTTACACTTCATGGTGTAGAAAAAAATAAGTGTCCATATCACCCACAGCTCTTAAGTCATAATTTTCCCACTTGCTATTAACCCTTTTTTTCATTCAAATTCCTGATGATTTAGGATTATCAGAAAAATGGGCATTTTTTTCTGTGAGAAACCTACTGAAATCAATTAGACATACAGGGTGCAGTATATATCTTACAGTGACTTCTCTTTACTTTGATGATAAGAGATGAAAACTCTCTGTGTTTTACACTACATGCGGTTGTAAAGAATACAAGTCCATATCACCCACAGATCTCATGTCATGTTTTCTGCCACTTGTTATTCAACATTTTTCATTCAAACTCCTGCTGATTTAGGATTTTCTGGCCAACTGGCAGTCTTTTCACTGAGAAACCTCCTTAATTCAATCAGGCTCCAAAGGGTGAAGTATATAGCTTTCTGTGACTTCTCTGTACTTTGATGATCATAGATGAAAACTCTCTATGTTTCACTCTTCATAGAGCAGAAAAGGATATAAGTTCATAACACCCACAGATTTAAATCCTGATTTCTCCCACTTGTTATTAAAACTTTTTTAATACAATTTCCTGAGACTTCTGCCTTTCAGGCCAACAGGCAGTGTTTTCAGCGAGAAACCAACTGAATTCAATCAACTGCCAAGGGTGCAGTATAAATCCTTCTTTTTTCTCTGTAATTTGATGATCATAGATGAAATATATGTTTTACACTTCATGGGGTAGAAAAGAAATAAGTCCATATATCCCACTGATCTTAAGTCATGAATTCTCAACTTGCTATTAACCCCCTTTACATTCAAATTCCTGCTGATTTAGGCCTTTCAGGCCAACACTAAGTGTTTTCAGTGAGAAACCTTCTGAAGTGAATCACACTCCATAGGGTGCAGTATATATCTATGTGGAAATTCCCTATACATTAAAGTTTATAGATGAAATCTATGTTTTACGCTTCATTTAGCAGAAAAGTTTATAAGTCCATGTCACCCACAGATCTTAAGTCATGAATTCTCCCACTTGTTATTAACCATTTTTTTTTCATTCACATTTCTGCTGATTTATGCCTTTCAGGCCAACAGGCAATGTTTTAAGTGAGATAACTCTTGAATTCTATCAGACTAAGAAGGGTGCAGTATATAACTTTCTGTGACTTTTCTGTACTTTGATGATCATAGATGAAATCTATGATTTACACTTCAGGGAGTATAAAAAGATATAAGTCCATAGCACACACAGATCTTAAGTCATGATTTCTCCCATTTGTTATTAAAAATTTTTATTCTAATTCCTGCTGATTTAGTCCTTCACGCCAACAGGCAGGTTTTTTTTGTGTGTGTGAGAAAACTCCTGAATTCAATGAGACTCCTATGATTGCATAATATGTCTTTCTGTTACTTCTCTGTACTTGATGATCATTGATGAAATCTCTCCATCTTTTACAAATCATGGGGTAGAATAGGATATAAATCCATATCACCCACACATCTTAAGTCATGATTTCTCCCACTTTTTTAAAAAACATTTTTCATTCAAATTACTGCTGATTTAGACTGCTCAGGCCAATGGCAGTTTTTCAGGGAGAAATCTCCTTAATTCATTTAGACCCAAATGGGTGCAGTATGTATCTTTCAGTGAATTCTCTTTACTTTGATGATCATAGATGAAATCTTTCATGTTTTACACTACATATGGGGTGGTAGAAAAGGATATAAGTCCATATCACCCACAGATCTGAAGTCATGATTTCTCCCACTTGCTATTAACCCTTTTTTTCATTCAAATTCCTGATGATTTAGGCCTTTAAGGGCAACAGGCATTGTTTGCAGCAAGAAAACTCCTGAATTCAATCAAACTCCAACGGGTGAAGTATATATCTTTCTGGAATTTCCCTGTATATTGATGATCATAGATGAAAAATCTCTATGTTTAAGACTTCATGAAGTAGTAAAGCATATAAGTCCATATCACACACAGCTCTTAATCATGATTTCTCCCACTTGTTATTAATCATTTTTTCATTCAAATTCCTGCTGATTTAGGCCTTTCAGGCCAACTGGCAGTGTTTTCAGTGAGAATCCTCCTGGATCATTCAGACTCTGAAGGGTGCAGTATATATCTTTCTGTGAATTCTCTGTACTTTGATGATCATAGATGAAATGTCTCTATGTTTTACACAACATGGAGTAGAAAAGGACATATGTCCATATCACCCACAGCTATTAAGACATGATTTCTTCCACTTGTTATTAACCCTTTTTTCATTCAAATTCCTCCAGATTTAGACCTTTTATACAACAGGCAGTGTTTCCAGCTAGAAACCATCTGAAATCAATCAGAATCCAAAGGGTGCCATATATATATATATATTTTTTGTAACTTCTCTGTACTTTGATATTTATAGATGAAATCTCTATGTATTACACTTCATGGAGTGGAATAGGATATAAGTCCATATCACCTCCAGCTTTTAAGTCATGATTTCCGGCATTGTTATTAACCATTGTTTAATTCAAATGCCTGCATGGGTCGGCTTGAGCGTGAACCCACAGCATTTTCAACCAGAATGCTCCTGAATTGAAACAGCCTACAAAATAGATGTTTATATCTTACTTAACTTTTCTCAATAGATATATAGGGCAGAAATTTCCTTATGTTGTACACTAGGTACAAGAGCCTATGATATAGTCCACCTCAACTCCAGCTCTACAGTCAGATTTCTCGCAATTGTTATTAATCATTTTATCATTCAAATTCCTGCTGATTTAGGATTTTCAGGCCAACTGGCAGTTTTTTAGTGAGAAACCTCCTTAATACAATCAGACTCCAAAAGATGCAGTATATGTCTTTCTGGAACTTCATGTATGTAGATGATCAGAAATGAAAACTCTCTGTGTTTCACCCTTCCTGGAGTAGAAAAGGATATAAGTCCATAACACCCACAGAGATTAATTCCTGATTTCTCTCACTTATTATTAACCTTTTTTTCATTCAAATTCCTGCTGATTTAGGACTTTCAGGCCAACAGGCAGTGTTTTCAGCGAGAAACCTTCTAAATTAAGAAAATTCCAAAGGGTGCAGTATAAAATTTTAGGAACTTCCATGTACATTAAATTTTATAGGTAAATCTCAGTATGTTTTACACTTCATTGAGTAAAAAAGAATATAAGTCCATATCACCCACAGATCTTAAGTCATGATTTCTTCCACTTGTAATTAACAATTTTTTCATTCAAATTCCTGTTGATTTAGGCCTTTCAGTCCAACAGCCAGTGTTTTCAAGGAGAAACATCTTGAATTCAATCAGTCTCCAATGGCTGCATTATATATCTTTCTGTGACTTCTCTGTACTTTGATGATCATAGATGAAATCCCTCTATATTTTATATTTCATGGGATAGAAAAGGATAAGTCCATATAACCCACAGATCTGAAGTCATGATTTCACCCACTTGTTATTAACACTTTTTTCATTCAAATTCCTGCTGATTTAGGATTTTCAGGCCAACATCAGTGTTTTCAGTGAGAAACCTCCTTAATTCAATCAGACTCCAAAGCTGTAGTATATCTTTTTATGTCACTTCTCTGTACTTTGATGATCATAGTTGAACTCTATGTTTTACACTCCATGGAGTAGAAAAGGATCTAAGTCCATATCACCCACAGATCTTAAGTCATGATATATCCCATTTGTTTTTAACCCTTTTATCATTCAAATTCCTGCTGATTTAGGCCTTTCAGGCAACTGGAAGTGTTTTCAGGGAGAAACCTCCTGAAATCAATTGGACATACAGGGTGCAGTATATATCTTTCTGTGACTTCTCTGTACCTTGATGATCATAGATGAAAACTCTCTATGTTTCACACTTCATGGGTTAGAAAAGGATCTAAGTCCATATCACCCAAAGATCTTAAGTCATGATTTCTTCCACTTGTTATTAACCCCTTTATCGTCAAATCCTTGCTGATTTTGGCCTTTCAGACAGTGTTTTCCGCGAGAAACCTTCTGAATTCAATCAACTCCAATGGGTGCAGTATATCTATATGGAACTTCCTTGTACGTTGATGTTTAGAGATGAAATCTATCTATGTTTCAAACATCATGAGTAGAAAGGAATATAATCCTTATCACCCACATTTCTGAAGTCATGATTTCTGGCACTTGTTATCAACCTTTTTTTTATTCAAATCCTTGCTGAGTTAGGCTTTTCAGGCCAAATGGTAGTGTTTTCAGGGAGAAACATCCTGACTTCAATTAGAATCCAAAAGGTGCAGTATATACCTTTCAGTGACCTCTCTTTACTTTTTGATCATCGATGAAATCTCTCTATGTTATGCACACATGTGGTAGTAGAGGATGTAAGTCCATATCACCCACAGATCTTAAGTCATGATTTCACCCACTTGTTTTTAACCCTTTATTCATTCAAATTCCTGCTCTTCAAGGGCTTTCAGGCCAACAGGCAGTGTTTTCACCCAGAAACCTCCTGAATTCAATCAGACAGCAAAGGGTGCAGTAGATATCTATCTGTGACTTCTCTGATTTTTGGTGATCATAGATCAAATCTCTCTATGTTTTACACTATGTGGGTTTGAAAAGGATATACGTCCATATCACCCGCAGATCCTAGGTCATGTTTTCTCCTACTTGTTATTAACACTTATTTCATTCAAATTCCTGAGATTTTGGATTTTCAGGCTAACTGACAGTCTTTTCTGTGAGAAACCTCCTTTATCCTATAAGACTCCAAAGGGTGCATTATATATCTTTCTGTGACTTCTCTGTACTTTGATGATCATAGATGAAATCTCTCTATATTTTATACTTCAGGGTGTAGAAAAGGATAATTCCATATAACCCAAAGATCTGAAGTATGACTTCGCCCATTTGGTATTAACACTTTTTTCATTCAAATTCCTGCTGATTTAGGCCTTTCAGGAAAACAGGCAGTGTTTCAAGTGAGAAAAGTCCCGAATTCAATCAGACTCCAAAGGGTGCAGTATATATCTTTCTGTGAGTTCTCTGTACTTTGATGATCATAGATCAAAACACTCTGTGTTCCATTCTTCCTGGAGTCGAAAAGGATATAAGTCCATAACACCCACAGAGAATAAGTCCTGATTTCTCTCACTTGTTATTAACCTTTTTTTCATCAAATTCCTACTGATTTAGGCCTTTCAAACCTACAGGCAGTGTTTTCAGCGAGAAACCTTCTGAATTAAATACATTCCAAAGGGTGCAGTATAAAATTTTAGGAACTTGCCTAAACGTTAAAGTTTATAGGTGAATCTTTGTATGTTTTACACTTCATTGAGTAGAAAATAATGTAAGTCAATATCACCCACAGATCTTAAGTCATGAATTCTTCCACTTGTAATTAACACTTTTTTCATGCAAATTCCTGTTGATTTAGGCCTTTCACTCCAACAGCTAGTGTTTTCAAGGAGAAACATCCTGAAATCAATCAGTCTCCAAAGGGTGCATTATATATCTTTCTGTGACTTCTCTGACTTTGATGATCATAGATGAAATCTCTCTGTATTTTATACTTTGTGGTGTAGAAACGGATAAGTCCATATAACCCACATATCTGAAGTCATGATTTCGCCCACTTGTTTTTGACCCTTTTTTCATTCAAATTCCTGCTGATTTAGGCCTTTCAGGCCAACAGGCCGTGTTTAGAGTGAGAAAAGTCCCGAATTCAATCAGACTCCAAAGGCTGTAGTACATCTCTTTCTCTCACTTCTCTGTACTTTGATGATCACAGTTGAAAACTGTCTGTTTTACACTCCATGGAGTAGAAAAGGATATAAGTCCATATCACCCAGATCTTTTATTTTTTAATTTGTAACTGATGCTTATTTTCTTCTGTAAAATATAGGACAGATTGATATGGGTATCCTGTATAGGACATACATTGCCAACTATCATCATTTAGAAGAAGAAAGAAACAAGGAAAGAACAGTTAAGATCTATGATTGTAACATTGCTAACTGAATATTTAAACACTTAATTGTATAGTTACTATTAAGAAACATTTATCATAGTTATATTAGCTATTTCTGATGAAAGTTAACTTTGGAATTTGAAAATAGATTCAGTACATACTTGCTTTATTTAAATGACATTTTCTTCAAATATCTGCTTAGGATCTGTTTTGTGATCTAATTAAAACCCTTTAAGTTCTTAGTATTCATATCCATACACTTAATTATTTGTCACTAGCAAGAGAAATTTTTTCAGTTTATATTAATGTATATACTTTTTTTATAATATATATACAAATGCCTCAGTCCAAGTATTAAATACTAGTGTGAATTTATTCTGTAATGTAAAAATTAATAGGAATTTTAGTTCTGTGTTTTGTTTAGTACTCCAATGGATAATTTTATGCATGTTTAAGATGGGTAAAATCTCTGTTTTGATTACTCTACTGATCACTCTGTCTATAAAATCTATAGGATCATCTCAGAATATCCTTTTTTCAATTTATTCACTGAGCTGAGTCAAAGTTGAAAGTAGAATACATTGTTAAAATTTTGTAGAATAAGTAGCAAAGAATAAAGTGCATTAATAAAAATAATTCTATTACATATAATAGATAGGCTTTGATCTTAAATGTTTTAGCAAAATGGAGTTGCTTTTTCTCTCTCCTAAATTATACCATGAGTATACCTGAGCAGTCAAAGGTTTTCCTCAGAAGGGTGCAGACACCTGTCATACTGTCTTTTATTTTTAATGACTCTAACACTATAAGGGGGTTCCAAAGTTGATACAGCAAGGGAGATAACACAAAAAATCATACATGTGAAGTGGTAGGCCTGAAATTACCACATGCATGCCATTTCTATTCTTAGTTACAAAGCAAAATTTTCCTGTAGAAGTAGGTTAGGAGGTAATGAATAGTTAAAAAAGAGTCTATAAAGTCATTAAGGAGAGCACAATTGTCTTAAATGAAGGGTTCAATTCATGAATAGGGTTTTTTCAGTCAATGGAAGGAGGTAATCTCTTTGGATTAATTTTTTTCTATTTTTATTGAGGCTGCTTTGGTTTACAACACTGTATGTAATTTAAGAGGTTAAGTTAACACTTCTCAGATGTATATTATTACACCATAATCAATGCCAAAGTACCCTTAAACTTATACTAGAGCTCATTAGCCCCCCCCCCCCGCATTTGTTTTTAACAGTATATATCATTCTGTGAATTTCTGGACTTTGTTGATCATAGATGAAATCTATGTTTTACACTTCATGGGGTAGAAAAATGTATAAGTTCATATCACCCACAGATCTAAAGTCATGATTTCTCCCACTTGTTGTTAACCCTTTTTTCATTCAAATCCTTGCTGCTTTAGGCATTTCAGGCAAAGGAAGTGTTTTCAGGGAAAAACTCCTGAATTCAATTAGATTCCAAAGGGTGCAGTATATACCTTTGTGTGACTACTCTTTACTTTTCTGATCATAAATGAAAACTCTCTATGTTTCACACTATATGTGGTAGAAAAGTATATAAGTCCATATCACCCACAAATCTTAAGTCATGATTTCATCCACTTGTTATTAACAATTTTTTCATTCAAATTCCTGCTGATTTAGGCCTTTCAGGCCAACAGGCAGTGTTTTCAGTGAGAAAAGTCGTGAATTCAATTAGACCTCTAAGATGCATTACATATATTTCTGTGATTCTCTGTACTCGATGATCATAGATGAAAAGTCTGTATATTTTATACTTCATGGATTACAAAAGGATATAGGTCCATATCACCCAGATCGTAAGTCATGATTTCTCCCACTCGTTATTCAAACTTTTTTCAATCAAATTCCTGCTGATTTAGGGCTTTCATGCCAACAAGCAGTGTTTTCAGCAAGACACCACCTGAATTCAATCAGATTCCAAAAGGTGCATTATATATCTTTCTATGCCTTCTCTGTACTTTGATGATCAAAGATGATATCTATGTTTTACACTTCATGGGATAGAAAGGATGTAAATCCATATCACCCACGGATCGTAAGTGATGATTTCTCCCACTTGTTATTAACCTATTTCTCATTCAAAAATCTGATGATTTAGTCCTTTCAGTCCAAAAGGCAGTGTTTTTTTTTTTTGAGAAAACTCCTGAATTCAATGTGACTCCTACTATTGCATTATATATCTTTCTGTTACTTCTATGTACTTGATGATCAAAAATGAAATCTCTATATGTTTTACACATCATGGAGTAGAACAGAATATAAGTCCATATCACCCACACATCTTAAGTTATGATTCTCCCACATTTTTTAACCCTTTTTAAAATTAAATTCCTGCTGATTTACGTTTTTTAGGCCACTGTCAGTGTTATCAGGGAGAAACCTCTTGAATTCAATTGGATACAAAATGGTGCAGTATATATCATCGGTGACTTCTTTACTTTGATGATCATAGATGAAATCTAACATGATTTACTCTAGATTTTGAAGAAAAGGATATAAGTCCATATCACCCACAGATCTTAAGTCATGATTTCTCCCATTTGTTATTAACCATTTTGTCATTCAAATTCATGCTGATTTTGGCCTTTCTGTTCAACAGGCATTATTTTCAGACAGAAACATCCTGAATTCAATTTTACTCCAAAGGGTGCAGTGACTCTTCTGTACTTTGATGAACATAGATGAAATCTCTTAATGTTTTACACTTCATGGGGTAGAAAAGGATATAAGTTCATATCACCCACAGATCTTAAGTCATGATTTCTCCCACTTGTTATTAAGCCCTTTTTCATTAAAATACATGCTGATTTAGGCCTTCAGGCCATAAAGTTTGTTTTCAGGTAGAAACTCCTTAATTCAAACAGACTCCAAAGGGTGCAGTATATGTCTTTCTGTGATTTCTCTGTAATTTGACGGACATAGATGAAATCTATCTACGTTTTAAACTTCATGGATTAGAACAGGATATAAGTCCATATCACCACAGATCTAAAGTCATTATTTCTCCCACTTGTTATTAACCCTTTTTTTCTTTCAAATTCCTGCTGATTTGGGCCTTTCAGGAAAACAGGCAGTGCTTAGAGCAAGAAACTTCCGGAATTCAATTCGACTCCAAAGGCTGCAGTATATATCTTTCTGTCACTTCTCTGTTTTTTGATGATCATAGTTGAAAACTCTCTGTTTTACACTTCATGGTGTAGAAAAGGATATAAGTCCATATAACCCACAGACCTTAAGTCATGATTTCTCCCACTTGCTATTTACCCTTTTTTTCATTCAAATTACTTCTGATTTATGACTTTCAGATATAAAGCAGTGTTTTTAGGGAAGAAACTCCTGAATTCAATCAGACTCCTACGATTGCATTATATATCTTTCTGTGACTTCTCTCTACTTTGATGATCATAGATGATATCTCTCTATGTTTAACACTTCTTGGGCCCTAAAAGGTTATAAGTCCATGCAATCCACACATCTTAAGTCATCATTTCATGCACTCGTTATTAAACCTTTTTTCAATCAAATTCCTGCTGATTTAGGCCTTTCAGGCCAACATGCAGTGTTTTCATCTTGAAATCCCCTGACTTCAAACAGACTCCAAAGGGTGCAGTATATATCTTTCTAAGTCTTCTCTGCACTTTGATGATCAAAGATGAAAAATATGTTTTACAGTTCTGGGATAGAAAAGGATGTAAGTCCATATCACCCACAGATTGTAAGTCATGATTTCTCCCACTAGTTATTTACCCTTTTTTCATTCAAATTCCAGCTGATTTAGGCCTTTCAGAGCAACAACAGTGTTTTCAACAAGAAACCTCCTGAATTCAGATTCCACAGGTGGCAGTATATATCTTTCTGTAACCTCTCTGTACTTTGATGATTATAGATGAAAAATATCTGTTTCACCCTTCATGGAGTATAAAAGGATATATGCCCATAACACCCGCAGTATTTAGTTCTGATTTCTCCCAGATGTTATTAACCCTTTTGTCATTCAAATACACGCTGATTTATGTCTTCAGGCCATAAGATTTGTTTTCAGGAGAAACTCCAGAATTCAAACAGAATCCAAATGGTGCAGTATATGTCTATCTACAATTTCTCTGTACTGTGATGAACATAGATGAAATCTTTCTCTGTTTTACACTTCATGGAGTAGAAAAGGATATAAGTCCATATCACCCACAGATCTTAAGTAATGATTTCTCCCACTTATTATTAACCCTTTTTCATTCAAATTTCTGCTAATTTAGGCCTGTTAGACCAACTGGCATTGTTTACAGGAAGAAACCTCCTGAATTAATTCAGACTTCAAAGGGTGCAATATATATCTTTCCGTGACTTCACTGTACTTTTTTTATCATAGATGAAACCTAATTATTACACCATGGGATAGAAAAGGATGTAAGTCCATATCACCCACAGAATGTAAGTCATGATTTCCCCCACTTGTTATTAACCCTTTTTTCCTTCAATTTCAATCTAATTAAGGGCTTTCATGCCACAAGACAGTGTTTTCAGCGAGAAACCACCTGAATTCAACCATACTCCAAAGGGTGCAGTTATATCTTTCTTTGACTTCTCTATAATTTGAAGATCACAGATGAAATCTCTATGATTTACACATCAGGGACTAGAAAAGGTTATAAATCCATATCACCCACAGATCTTAAGTCAAGATTTCTCAAACTTGTTATTAACCCTTTTTTCATTCAAATTCCTGTGATATAGGCCTTTCAGGCCAACAGGCAGTGTTTTCAGCAAGAAACCTTCTGAATTCAATCACACTCCAAAAGGTGCAGCATATGTCTTTATGGAACATTCCTGTATATTGATGTATATAGGTGAAATCTCTGTATGTTTTACACTTCATGGCATAGCAAAGGATATAATTCCATATCACACACATATCTGAACTCATGATTTCTCCCAATTGTTATTAACCCTTCTTTCATTCAAATTCCTGCTGATTTAGGCCTTTCTGGCCATATGGCAGTGTTTTCAGGGAGATATTTCCTGTATTCAATCAGAATCCTAAGATTACATTATATATCTTCCTGTTTCTTCTCTGTACTTTGAAGATCATAGGTGAAATCGCTCTATGTTTTACATTTCATGGGTTAGAAGAGGATATATGTTCATATCACCCAGAGATTCTAAGTCATGATTTCTCCACTTCTTATTAATTATTTTTTCATTCAAATTCCTGATGATTTAGGCTTTTCTGGCCAAAGGCAGTGTTTTCAGGGAGAAACCTCCTGATTTCAATCTTACACCAAAGGGTGCAACATATATCTTTCTATGACTTTTTGGTGTTTTGATCATCGTGGATAAGAGATATTTTTTACACTTCATGGAGTATTGAAAGATATAAGTCCATATCACCCAAAGATCTTAAGTCATGATTTATTCCACTTGTAATTAACACTTTTTTCATGCAAATTCCGTTGATTTAGGCCTTTCAGTCCAACAGCCAGTGTTTTCAAGGAGAAACATCCTGAATTCAATCAATCTCCAAAGGCTGCATTATATATCTTTCTGTGACTTCTCTGTACTTAGATGATCACAGATGAAGCTATGTTTTACACCTTATAGGTTAGAAAAGGATGTAAGTCCATATCACCCACAGATCTGAAGTCATGATTTTGCCCACTTGTTATTAACCCTTTTTTCATTCAAATTCCTGCTAATTTAGGCCTTTCAGGCCAACAGGCATGTTTAGAGTGAGAAAGTCCCGAATTCAATCAGACTCCAAAACTGCAGTATATCTCTTTCTGTCACTTCTCTGTACTTTGATGATCATAGTTGAAAACTCTCTGTTTTATACTCCATGGAGTAGAAATGGATATAAGTCCATATGACCCACAGTTCGAAAGTCATGATTTATCCCATTGTTTTTAACCCTTTATTCATTCAAATTCCTTTAGGCCTTTAGGCAACTGAAAGTTTTTTCTGGGAGAAACCTCCTTTATCAATTAGACATACAGGGTGCAGTATATTTATTTCTGTGACTTCTCTGTACTTTGATGATCATAGATGAAAACTCTCTATCTCATACTTCATGGGATAGAAGAGAATAAGTCCATATCATCTACAGATCTTAAGTCATGATTTCTCCATCTTGTTATTAACCGCTTTATCATTCAAATTCTTGCTGATTTGGGCCTATTGGACCAACAGGCAGTGTTTTCAGCGAGAAACCTTCTGAATTCTATCAACTCCAATGGGTGCAGTATATCTATATGGAACTTCCTTGTACGTTGATGTTTATAGATGAAATCTATGTTTTACACTTCATGGAGTAGAAAAGAATATAATCCATGCCGCCCACATTTCTGAAGTCGTGATTTCTGGCACTTGTTATTAACCCTTCATTCAAATCCTTGCTGATTTAGGCTTTTCAGGCCAAATGGTAGTGTTTCCAGGGAGAAACATCCTGAATTCAATTAGAATCCAAAAGGTGCAGTATACATCTTCCAGTGACCTCTCTTTACTTTCATTATCATCGATGAAATCTCTCTATGTTATACACACATGTGGTAGAAAAGGATGTAAGTGTATATCACCCACAGATCTTAAGTCATGATTTCACCCACTTGTTATTAACACTTTTTTCGTTCAAATTCCTGTTCTTTAAGGGCTTTCAGGCCAACAGGCAGTGTTTTCTGGGATAAACCTTCTGAATGCACACACGCTCCAAAGAATGCAGTATATATCTTTATGGAACTTCCCTGTAACTTGATGTTTATAGATGAAATCTCTCTATGTTTTACACTTCATGGAATAGAAAAGGATATAAGTCCATATATACCACAAATATTAACTCGTGATTTCCCCCAATTGTTACTATCCCTTCTTTCATTCAAATTCCTACTGATTTGGGCTCTTCTGGCAATAAGGTAGTGTTTTAGGGAGAAAACTCCTGAAATAAATTACATTCAAAAGTGTGCAGTATACATCTTTCTGTGACTCCTCTTTACTTTGATGATCATACATGAAACCACTCAATGTTTTACACTTCATGGGGTAGAAAAGGATATACGTCCATATCACACACAGATCTAAAGTCATGATTTTTCCCACATGTTATTACCCATTTTTTCATTCAAATTCCTGCTGATTTAAGTCTTTCAGTAATAAGGTTTGTTTTCCATAGAAAGTCCTGTATTCAATCAGACTCCAAAGGGTGGAGATCTTTCTGTGACTTGTCTGTACTTGATGATCACAGATGAAAACTATGTTTTACACCTTATGTGGTACAAAAGGATGTAAGTCCATATCACCCACAGTACTTAAGTTATGATTTCTCCCACTTGTTATTAACCCTTTTTTCATTTAAATTTATGTGTATTTAAGGCTTTCAGGCCAACAGGCTGTGGTTTCAGCGAGAAACCTCCTGAATTCAATCAGACTCCAAAGGGAGCAGCTTATATTTCTGTGACATCTCTGTACTTTGATGATCATAGATGAAATCTATGTTTTATACTTCATGGGGTAGAAAAGGATATCAGTCCATATCACCCACAGATCTTAAGTCCTGATTTCACCCATTTGATATTAACCCTTTTTTCATTCCAATTCCTGCTGATTTAGGCCTTTCAGGCCAACAGGCAATGTTTTCAGTGAGAAACCTCCTACATTCAAAAAATCCTAAGATTGCATTGTATATCCTTTTGTGTCTTCTCTGTACTTTGATGATTATAGATGATATCTCTAATTTTAAACTTCATGGAGTAGAAAAGGATATATGTCCATATAACACACAGATCTCTTCACTCATGATTTCTGCCACTTGTTATTAACCCTTTTTTCATGCAAATTCCTTCTGATTTAGGCTTTTCAGGTCAAAGGCAGTGTTTTCAGCCAGAAACCTTCTGAATTCAATCACACTCCAAAGGATGCAGTATAACTTTGTGTGAATTCTCTATACTTTGATGATCATAGATAAATCTCAACTATGTTTTACACTTCTTGGGGTAGAAAAGGATATAAGTCCACATTACCCACAGATCTTATGTCATGATTTCTCCCACTTAATACTAAATGTTTTTTCATTCAATTTCCTGCTGATTTGGGCCATCAGGCCATAGGGCAGAGTTATCAGGGAGAAAGTTCCTGAATTCAATCAAACTCCAAAGATTGCATTATATATCTTTCTGTTACTTCTCTGTACTTTTATGATCATTGATGAAATTTCTCTATGTTTTACACTTCATGGGGTAGAAAGGATATAAGTCCATATCACCCACAGATCGAAAGTCATGATTTCTGCCACTTGTTATTAACCTTTTTGATTCAAATTCCAGCTGTTTATGCATTTGAAGGCAAAAACAGTGTTTTCAGCAAGAAACCTCGTGAATTCAATCAGAATCCAAAGGGTGCAGTATATAACTTTCTGTGACTACTCTGTATTTTGATGACCATACATACAAACTCTCTATGTTTAGCCCTTCATGGAGTAGAAAAGAATATATTTCCATATTATCCACAGATATTAAGTCCTGATTTCTACCACTTGATATTAACCCTTTTATCACTCAAATTGCAGTTGATTTAAGCCTTTCAGTCCAACGGCAGTGTTTTCAGAGAGAAACCTCCTGAATTCATTCATACTCCAGGGTACAGTATATTTCTTTCAGTAACTTCTCTGTGCTTTGATGATCATAGATGAAATATATGTTTTACACGCATGGGATAGAATGATAGAATAAGAAATAAGTCCATATCACCCACAGATCTTAAGTCATGATTTCTGCCAGGTGTTATTAGCCCTCTTTTTATTCAAATTCCTGCTGATTTAGGCCTTTCGGGCCCCAAGGCAGTGTTTTCAGCGACAAACCTTCTGAATTCAATCAGATTCCAAAGTGTGCAATATATGTCATTCAGTTACTTCTCTTTACTCAGATGATCATAGATGAAATCTCTCTATATTTTAGAGTACTATGGTAGTAAAGGAATTAATTCCATATCACCCACAGATCTTAAGTCATGATTTCTCCCACTTGCTATTAACATTTTTTCATCAAATTCTGCTGCTATAGGCCTTTCAGGTATAAGGCAGTGTTTTTAGTGATGAAACTCCTAAATTTATCAGACTCCAAAGGTTGCAGTATATATCTTTCTGTGATTTCTCTGTACTTTGATGATCATAGATGAAATCTCTCTATATTTACACTTCATGGGGTAGAAAAGGATAGAATTCCATATCACCCACAGATCTTAAGTCCTGATTTCTCCACTTGTTAATAACCCTTTTTTCATTCAAATTCCTGCTGATTTAGGCCTTTAAGGCCAACAGGCAATGTTTCCAGCGAGAAACCTCCTGATTTCAATCAGACTCCAAAGGGTACAGTATGTATCTTTCTGTGACTTGTCTTTCCTTTGATAATCATAGCTGAAATCTCTGAATGTTTTGTACTACATGGAGTAGAAAGCGATATAGGTCATTATCAACCATAGATGTTAGGTCATAATTTCTCCCACTTGATTTTAACCCTTTTTTCTGTCAAATTCCTGCTGATTTAGGCCTTTCAGGACAGCAGGAAATGTTTTCAGCACGAAACCTACTGAAATCAATCAGATTCCAAATGGCGCAATAGATATCATTCAGTGACTTCTGTTTACTTAGATGATCATAGATGTAATCTCTCTATGTTTTCGACTACATTGGTATTGAAGGATATAATTCCAGTTGATCCACATGTCTTATGTCCTGATTTCTCCCATGTGTTATTAATCATTTTTTTCAATCAAATTCCTGCTGATTTAGGGCTTTCAGGCCAACAGGCAGTGTTTTCCGTGAGAAACCTCCTGAATTCAATCAAACCCCAAAGGGTGCAGTATACATCTTTCTGTGACTTCTTTGTTCCTTGATGATCATAGATGAAATATATGTTTTACACTTCATGGGGTCGGGTAGAAAAAGAAATAAGTCCATATTATCCACTGATCTTAAGGCATGAATTCTCAACTTGTTAGTAAACCCTTTTTCATTCAAAATCCTGCTGATTTAGGCATTTTATGATGTAAGGCAGTGATGTCATGGAGAAAGTTCCAGAATTGAATCAGACTCCTAAGATTGCATTATATATCTTTATTTTACTTCTCTGTATTTGAATGATAATAGATGAAATCTCACTATGTTTTACACTTCATGGGGAAGAAAAGTATTTAAGTCCATATGACCCACAGTTCGAAAGTCATGATTTCTCCCACTTGTTATTAACCCTTTTTTCATTCAAATTCCTGCTGATTTAGGCCTTTCAGGCAACTGGAAGTGTTTTCAGGGAGAACCTCCTGAAATCAATTAGACATACATGGTCCAGTGTATCCAGTGTATATATTTCAGTGACTTCTCCTTACTTTGGTGATCATAGATCAAATCCCTCTATGTTTTACACTACATGGGGTTGAAAATGATATAAGTCCATATCCCTCACAGATCTTAGTTTATGATTTCTCCTACTTGTTATTAACCCTTTCGCATTAAAATTCCTGCTGATTTAGGATTTTCAGTCCAACTGGCAGTCTTTTCTGTGAGAAACCTCCTATATTCTATAAGACTCCAAAGGGTGCAATATATATCTTTTGTGAGTTCTCTGTACTTTGATGATCATAGATGAAATCTCTCTATGATTTACACTTCATGGAGTTGAAAAGAATATAAGTCCATATGACCCACAGACCTTAAGTCAGGATTTCTCCCACTTGTTATTAACCCTTTTTTCATTCAAATTCCTGCTGATTTTGGATTTTCAGGCCAACTGGCAGTCTTTTCAGTGAGAAACCTCCTTAATTCAATCAGATTCCTTCTCTGTACTTTGATGATCATAGATGAAAACACTCTGTGTTTCACCCTTCCTGGAGTAGAAAAGGATATAAGTCTATAACACAAGCAGATATTAAATCCTGATTTCTCACACTTGTTATTAAAACTTTTTCATTCACATTCCTGAGATTTAGGGCTTTCAGGCCAACAGGCAGTGTTTTCTGCAAAAACCACCTGAATTCCATCATACTCCACAGGGTGCAGTATATATCTTTCTTTGACTTCTCTGTGATTTGATGCTCATAGATGAAATATATGTTTTACACTTCATGGAGTAGAAAAAGAAATAAGTCCATTTTATCCACTGATCTTAAGGCATGAATTCTCAACTTGTTATTAACCCCTTTTTCATTCAAAATCCTGCTGATTTAGGCCTTTTAGGCCAACAGGCAGTGTTTTCAGTGGGAAACCTTATGAATTGAATCTCACTCGAAAGGGTGCAGTATATCAATATTGAACTTCCCTGTACATTGAAGTTTATAGATGAAATCTCTCTGTTTTATGCTTCATTTAGTGGAAAAGGATATAAGTCCATATCACCCAAAGTTCTTAAATCATGATATCTCCCACTTGTTATTAACGCCTTTCTCATTCAAATTCCTGCCGAATTTGGCCTTTCGGACCAACAAGCAATGTTTTCAGCAAGAAACCTCCTGAATTCAATCAACTCCAATGGGTCCAGTATATCTATATAAAACTTCCTTATACGTTGGTGTTTATGATGAAATGTCTCTATGTTTTACACTTCATGGAGTAGAAAAGAGTATAATCCATATCACCCACATTTGAAGTGTGATTTCTGGCACTTGTTATTAACCCTTTTTTTTATTCAATTTCCTTGCTGATTTAGGCTTCTCAGGCCAAATGGTAGAGTTTTCAGGGAGAAATATCCTGAATTCAATTAGAATCCAAAGGGTGCAGTATATATCTTTCAGTTACCTCTCTTTACTTTCATGATCATCGATGAAATCTCTCTGTTATACACACATGTGGTAGAAAAGGATGTAAGTCCATATCACCCACATATCTTAAGTCATGGTTTCCCCCACTTGTTACTAACCCTTTTTTCATTCAATTTCTTGCTGATTAAGGGCTTTCAGGCCAAAAGACAGTGTTTTCAGGGAAAAAACTCCTGAATTCAACCAAATCCTTAGGGTGCATTATATATCTTTCTGTGCCTTCTCTGTATTTGATGATCATAGATGAAATCTCTCTGTTTTACACTACTTATGGTAGTAATGGGTATATTCCACATCACCAACAGATCTTAAGTCATTATTTCTCCCACTTGTTATTCACCCTTTTTTTCATTGAAATTCCTGCTCATTAAAGGCTTTCAGGCCAACAGTCAGTGTTTAGAGTGAGAAAAGTCCCGAATTCAGTCAGACTCCAAAGGCTGCAGTATATATCTTTCTGTCACTTCTCTGTACTTTGATGATCTTAGTTGAAAACTCTCTGTTTTACACTCCTTGGAGTAGAAAATGATATAAGTCCATATGACCCACAGATCTTAAGTCATGATTTATCCTATTTGTTTTTTGATGATCTTAGTTGAAAACTCTCTGTTTTACACTCCTTGGAGTAGAAAATGATATAAGTCCATATGACCCACAGATCTTAAGTCATGATTTATCCTATTTGTTTTTAACACCTTTTTTTCATTCAAATTCCTGATGATTATGGCCTTTCAATCAACAGGCAGTGTTTTCAGCAAGAAACCTTCTAAATTCAATCAACTGCAATGGGTACAGTATATTTATATGAAACTTCCTTGTACGTTGATATTTATAGGTGAAATCTCTCTATGTTTTACACATCATGGAGTAGAAAAGAATATAATCCATATCAGCCACATTTCTGAAGTCATGATTTCTAGCACTTGTTATTAACCCTTTTTTTATTCAAATTCTTGCTGATTTCGGCTTTTCATGCCAACAGGCAGTGTTTTCAGCGAGAATCTCCTGAATTTAATCAGGCTCCAAAGGGTGCAGTATATATCTCTCTGTGACACCTCAGTACTTTGATGATCATAGATGAAATCTATGTTACCCTTCATGGGCTATAAAATGATATAAGTCCATATCACCCACGGATCTTAAGTCATGATTTCTTGCACTTGGTATTAACCGTATTTTCATTCAAATTTCAGCTGATTTAGGCTTTTCAGGCCTTCTAGAAATGTTTCCAGGGAGAAACCTCTTGAATTCAATCACACTCTAAAGCATGCAGCATATATCTTTATGGAACTTTCTTGTATATTGATGTATATAGCTGAAATATCTCTATATTTTACACTTCATGGGGTTGGAAAGGATATAATTCCATATCACCCACCGATCTTAACTCATGATTTCTGCCACTTGTTAGTCACCCTTTTATCATCCAAATTCCTGCTGATTTAGGCCTTTCTGACCAACAGGCTGTGTTTTAAGGGAGAAACCTCCTAATTCTATCAGACTCCAAAGTGTGTAGTATATATCTTTCTGTGACTTCTCTTTATTTTGTGATCATAGGTGAAATCTCTATGTTTTACACTTTCATGGGTTAGAAAAGGATATAAGTCCATATGACCCACAGATTGTAAGTAATGATTTCTCCACTTCTCGTTAATCCTTTTTCATTCTAATTCCAGCTGATTTAGGACTTTCAGGCCATAAAAAGTGTTTTCAGCAAGAAACCTCCTGAATTCAATCAGAATCAAAGGGTGCAGTATATGTCATTCTGTGACTTCTCTGTACTTTGATGATCATAGATGAAAACTCTGTTTCACCCTTCATGGAATGGAAAAGGATATAAGTCCATAACACCCACAGATCTTAAGTCCAGATTTCTCCCACTAGTTATCAACCCATTTTTCTTTCATATTCCTGCTGATTTAGGCCTTTCTGGCCAACAGGCTGTGTTTTCAGGGAGAAATCTCCTGAATTCAATCAGACTCCAAAGTGTGCTGTATATTTCTTTCTGTGACTTCTCTATACTTTGATATTCATAGGTGAAATCTCTGTATGTTTTATACTTCATGGCGTAGAAAAAGATATAAGTCCATATCACCCAAATATCTTTAGTCATGATTTCTCCCACTTTGTATTAACCCCCTTTTCATTTAAATCCCTGCTGATTTAGGCTTTTCAGGCCAACAGGCAGTGTTTTCTTTCAGAAACCGTCTGAATTCAATCAGACTCCAAAAGGTGCAGAATATATCTTAATGGAAATTTCCTGTAATTTTATGAACATAAATGAAATCTGTCTGTGTTTTAAACTTCATGGAGTTCAACAGGATATAAGCCCATATACAAACAGTTCCTTGGTCATTATTTCTTCCACTTGTAATTAACCCTTTTTTCGTTGAATTTCCTGCTGACTTAGGCCTTTCAGATCATAAGATTTGTTTTCAGGTAGATACTCCTGATTTAAATCAGATTCCAAAGGGTGCTGTATATGTCTTTCGGTGACTTCTCTGTACTTTGATGAACATAGATGAAATCTCTCGCTCTCTTTTACAATACATGGAGTAGAACTGAATATAAGTCCATATCACCCAGAGATTTTAAGTCATGATTTCTCCTACTTGTTATTAACACTTTTTTCATTCAAATTCCTGCTGATTTAGGATTTTTAGGCCAACTGGCAGTGTTTTCTGATAGAAACCTCCTATATTCTATAAGACTCCAAAGGGTGCAATATATGTCTTTCTGTGAGTTCTCTGTAATCTGATGATCATAGATGAAATCTCTGTATGTTTTAAACTTCATGGATTAGAAAATGATATAATTCCATATCTCCCAGATCTGGAGTCATAATCTCTCCCACTTGTTATTAACCCTTTTTTCTTTTAAATTCCATCTGATTTAGCCTTTCAGGCCAACAGGCAGTGTTTTCAGTGAGAAACCTCTGAATTCAATGAGTCTCCAAAGGGTGCTGTATATATCTTTTCCGTGACTCCTCTGTATTTTGATGATCATAGATGAATCCTCTCTATGTTTTACACTTCATGGGGTAGAAAAGGATATAAGTCCATATCACCCACAGATCATAAGTCATGATTTCTCCCACTTGTTATTAACCATTTTTTCATTCAAAATCCTGCTGATTTAGGCATTTTTGGATGTAAGGCAGTGATCTCAGGGAGAAAGTTCCAGTATTGAATCAGACTCCTAAGATTGCATTATATATCTTTATGTTGCTTCCCTGTATTTGAATGATAATGGATGAAATCTCACTATGTTTTACACTTCATGGGGTAGAAAAGTATAGAAGTCCATATGACCCACAGTTCGAAAGTCATGATTTCTCGCACTTGTTATTAACCCTTTTTTCATGCAACTTCCTTCTGATTTTGGCCTTTCCGGTCAAAAGGCAGTGTTTTCAGCAAGAAACCTTCTGAATTCAATCACACTCCAAAGGGTGCAGTATAAATCTTTCTGTGATGTCTCTCGTTTTTGATGATCATAGATGAAATCTCTTTGTTTTAACTTCATGGTGTAGAAAAGGATATAAGTCCATATCACTCACAGATCTTCTTAAATCATGATTTCTCCCACTTGTTATTAAAACTTTTTATTTAAATTCCTGCTGATTTAGGAATTTCAAGCAAACAGATATTGTTTTTTTTGTGAGAAAACTCCTGAATTCAATGAGAATCCTAAAATTGCAGTATATCTTTCTGTTACTTCTCTGTACTTGATCATCAAAGATGATATCTTTCTATGTTTTACATATCATGGGGTAGAATAATATATAAGTCCACATCACCCACGCATCTTAAGTCATGATTTCTCCCAATTTTTCTTAACCTTTTTTTCTTTCAAATTCCTGCTGATTTAGGCATTTCAGGCCAATGGGCAGTGTTTAGTGCGAGAAACCTCTTGAATTCAATCAGACTCTGAAGGGTGCAGTATATATCTTTCTGTGACTTCTCAGTATGATGATTCTAGATGAAATCTCACTATTATTACACTTCATGGGGTAGAAAATTATATAAGTCATATCACACACAGATGTTAAGTCACGATTTATCCCACTTGTTATTAACCCTATTTTCATTCAAATACCATGTGATTTAGGCCTTTCGAGCCAACAACAGTGTTTTCAGCAATAAACCTCCAGAATTCAATAGAACTCCAAAGTGTGCAGTACATATCTTTCTGTCACTTCTCTGTACTTTGGTGATCATAGATGAAAACTCTCTATGTTTCACCCTTCATGGAGTAGAAAAGGATATAATTACATAACACCCACATATATTAAATCCTGATTTCTCCCACTTGTTATTAACACTTTTTTCATTCAAATTCCTGCTGATTTAGGCCTTTCAGGACAACAGGCAGGTTTTTCAGCGAGAAACCTCTGAATTCATTCAGAGTCCAAAGGGTGCAGTAAATATCTTTCTGTGACTTCTCTGTACTTTGATGATCATAGATGAATATTTGTTTTATGCTGTATGGAGTAGAAAAATAAGTAAGTCCATATTACACACAGATCTTAAGTCATGTTTTCTCAACTTGTTATTAGCACCTTTTTCATTCAAATTCCTGGTGATTTAGGCCTTTCATGCCAACAGGCAGTGTTTTTATCGAGAAACCTTCTGAATTCAATCACTCCAAATGGTTTAGTATATATCCATATGGAACTTCCCTGTACGTTGAAGTATATAGATAAAATATCTCTATGTTTTACGCTTGATGGAGTAGTAAAGTATATAAGTTCATATCACCCACATATCTTAAGTCATGATTTCTGGCACTTGTTATTAACCCTTATTTCAATCAAATTCCTGCTGATTTAGGCTTTTCAGGCCAAGTAAAGTGTTTTTATGGAAAATCTCCTGAATTCAATTAGACTCCAAAGGGTACAGTATATATCTTTCGGTGACAACTCTTTACTTCGTTAATCATAGATGAAATGTCTCTATGTTTTACACTACATGTGGTGGAAAAGGATGTATGTGCTGCAGTGTTTTCAGTGAGAAACCTTCTTAATTCAATCACACTCCAAAGGGTGCAGTATATATCTTTATGGACCTTCCCTGTACGTTGAGGTTTACGGATGAAATCTCTTTATGTTTTACACTTCATGGAATAGAAAAGCATATATGTCCATATCTCCCACAGATCTTAGCTCATGATTTCTCCCACTTGTTATTAGTCATGTTTTTTATTTAAATTCCTGTTATCTATGCCTTTCAGGCCATAAGGCATTGTTTTCAGGGTGAAAAATCCTGAATTCAATCAGACACCTAAGATTGCATTATATATCTTTCTGTGACTTCTCTGTACTT
>PVHY01019655.1:0-27010 GCA_004024945.1 Uropsilus gracilis | reverse complement strand
TTCCTTCCTTCCTTCACTAAGTCTCGCTATGTTGTCCAGGGTACCGTGGACTCAAGCAATCCCCAGGTAGCTGGGACTACAGGCGCCCGCCACGGCACCTGACTGCTTTTTCGAGGCCTGTTCTCACTATGTTGCCCAGGGTAGTCTCGAACCCGTGAACTCAACCCATCCCAAGCCTCTTGCCTCCCAACGCTTGAACAACAGGCACGCCCTACCACTCCCGGCTCAGCTTCCTTTCTGATAGAGGAACCTGGAACACATGGTGGCTGAGGCTTCCACCCCTTAGATCTTCCTGAGAACACACAGCGGGGCTCAGGCCCTGACCCAGAGTCTTGCATTGCAGCACATGCGGGAGGTGGCCCAGCGGCGCCAGCAGCTGGAGGTGGAGCATGAGCAGGCTCGGCTCAGCCTGCAAGAGAAGCAGGAGGAGGTCCGGAGGCTGCAACAGGTGGGGCAGAGTTTCCAGGGGGCAGAAGAAGGGACGGGTGTAGGCTGCTGGATCCCGATGAGTCTGATGAACTTTTACTAAGCATCTGTGTGTGCCCGGCACTGGAGGAGAGTGGTGGTCAAGGTCTCAGTTTCTGATCCCATCAGCAGATGAACAGATTCCTGAGTGAGATGGTCCCAGACTGTGACAAGCACAGTCTCCAGAGGGGCTGAACAGGACGATGTGACAGAGTGACTGGGAAGGGGTGAGGGATCCCTTTGTACAAGTGAGGAAGGGCACTGATACACTGGGAGGAGCCAGCTGAAAGCACTCTAGGGGTGGGAGGGGGATACTTGAGCATGGCTGTGTGCTAGAAAAAGCTTGTAGTCTCTAGGCTGGGCATGGTGGTGCATGCCTGTAAGCGGCAGCCTAGGAAGCTGCGGTGGGGACTAGGGATTGCGGTTCGAGTCCTGCCCGGGACAACGTAGCAAGACCTAGTTCCAAAAAAATAGCTGGGCGTGGTGGCACGCGCCTGTAATCCCAGCTACCTGGGAAGCTGAGGCTGGGGATTGCTTGAGTCTGTGGTACCCCGGGCTACGTGAGCCTGTGGTTCCATGGGCAAAAATAGCGAGACTTAGTCTCAAAAAAGAAAAAAAATCCTTGTGGTCCCAGTGTCCCACTGCAGTGGACAGAACAGCAGCAGTTAATGTGGGCCCGAGCCTGCAGGTCTGTAAGGCTGGGAAGAGTCTGGCTACTTTGTCCTCCTAAGCGGGACAGGAACATGGTCTGATCATCACTAAAGAGCATGTGGCAGCACTGAGGGGGGTCCTCTGGGGGGTGGGCGTCCGGTGGGGTGAAGAGGCTCTTGCAGATTGGGGTGGGGGGAGCAGACCATCTGGACAAAGGTGCAGGCAACAGAGGGGGAAACAAGTGGACAGATGTGAAAGGGGTTTTGGGGGTAGAATTGACAAGACTCACTGTGGGGCTCCTCTTGGTTCCTGGCTGTCACCCATTCGCTGTGTAAACCCTGATGGAAAGTGGATTTTTCATTCCCCAGGAGGAGGGGGAAGAAGGGACAGCAGATTGGAGAAGTAGGGAATCCCGCGTTCTGTTTTCTCAAGTTTGGTTGGGTGTTAAACCTTGAGGGGAGATGTCCCCAGACCACTGGATGTGGAGTCCTGGGGACCTGGTTTTAGAGATAATATTTTAAAGTCATCAATATGATTAGTCATGTGGCTAGATGGGACCCCTTTGTGTGCAGAGTATAAAGTGGATCCGGTGGGTGTCCTGTGGTGCCCTGACATTCAGAAAGGGTAGAAGATAGGTGCCAGGCCAGAAAGGCTAAGAAAAAGCATGTGGAGAGGGAGGAGGGGAACCCATGGGGAGGAGTTCCTCAGCCACCTTCTTTCCAGCCTCCCTTCCCTCTTTCCCCACCTCTGGCCCTTCCTCCTCTCCTTCCTTCCCATCTCCCTCTACCCCACCCCCACTGCTCATCCTTCCCCTCCAGCACTTTGCCTCCTCCTACCTGTAGGCCCAGGCAGAAGCCAAAAGGGAACATGAAGGGGCCGTGCAGCTGCTGGAGGTAGGGTCCCTGCAGGGGCTCCCAGTCCACATTCAGGGGAAACTTTAGAGAAAGCTGAATTGGGTGGTGTGGGGGAAGTGGAAGTCCTTCCATGCCTCAGTACCTGGGAGAATCCCCTTTATCACTGGCCTGTTCTTAGGACAGGGCACAGGTGGCAGGGGCTCAGGATCTGGTGGTAGTGGGAGACCACTGCCATGTGCCCCCAAAGGCTGCCTTCACCTGTAACACCCTTCCATTTAGGGCCCGAGTCCACTGGTGGGTCTCTCTCCTCCTCCCCTCTCTGAGTAATGACCACAGGGCTGCTAAGGAGTCTAACTGTCGTCTGCTTTCCTTTCCTGCCACAGTCTACCCTGGATTCCATGCAGGTATAGCTTCCTCCCCACCTCTGGGGTGCCCCTTCCCCTCCAGGCTGACCCGCCTGCATCTCCTCCCTCAGGGTAGTCCCAGTGCTCAGGTCTGACAGAGGCAGGTGTGGCTGGTAGCAGAGCTGGGTACCCTATGGCTGGGATCCCTGGGGTGGGGGTATCTCAGCTGTCCCCACATCGCAGACCTGCCACTGTGCCTGGCAGATGCATGGCTTTCTGCTTTTAAACCCAGCCACTCAGACCTCAAAGAAATCTGTCGCCACTCTAACTCATGATCCTCTTGATGGTGTTCAGAGGGGAGTCCCATGTGTTGGGGGCCCTCTTAAAAAAGTCTTGAGTCTTGGCCATTCCTGTCACAAAGATGTCCCCAGTTTCCATGTGTGAGCTCTCTGGAGTCCTTTCTGAAGGCCAGGATTTGGGTCACTCTCTGGGGGAGGGGGGGGCAAGCAGCAGAGCTGAGGAAACTCCTGAGGTGCCTCTGATAAGAGCGATGGGGGTGGAGGTGAGTCCTTTTGGCCCAGAAAACAACCAGAAGTGGGAGGAGCCTCTGCCTGGACATGCTCAGGGCATGCTGTGAGCCCCAGGTCTTGGCCCTTCTCTGGAAATGGGCTGGGAGTGAAGATGCTGATGAGCTGCAGAACTTCAACCTCAGCTCAGCTGCTATGGGGCAACCAGGCCAGACATTGCTGCCCAGGACTATGGGCTGGGCAGATGGGAACTGAAGCCCAGCATGGGACTCTGTGGAGATGGCACAGGCTGGACTGAGCAGCTGTGCTGGGCCTGGTGACTCGTGGCTGGTTTTGGTCCAGGTCCGGGTTCGAGAGCTTGAAGAGCAGTGCCGCAGCCAAACTGAGCGCTTCAGCCTTCTGGCGCAGGAGCTCCAGGCCTTTCGCTTGCACCCTGGCCCCCTGGATCTGCTCACCTCTGCCCTGGGCTGTAGCACCACTGGGGACCGTCCACCACCACCCTGTTGCTGCTCTACACCCCAGCCTTGCCGGGGACCTGGCCCTAAAGGTAAGAGGGATCCCAGTGATGTTAGCTTGAAATCCCTATGTCTGGGACTTATGCATAGAGCAGAGAGTTCAGGGTCAGAGAAGCCTAGCAACTCACCTGAAGTCACACAGTGAGAGCCAGACCCGGCCAGAACTGGCTCCTATAGGAAAAAAATAAACTCATGGGGAGTGGTCATCCTGGAGTCTGGCCTAAGTGGAAGCCGTTGTTGCTCTCCACCAAGACCGCTGTGGTCATGGCTGGGAGCTGGGCACTGAGAGTCTGTAGCAGGGTTTGTGCAGTGCTGGGAACGGGCATCAGTCAGATCTGGTACTGCCAGCTCCATACACACAGCAGTCATGTGACTTGAGCATGCTGTTAAGCCTCTGTGGTGTGGCTCCTAAATTGGAAGAAAGGAATACTTTCATGTATCTCATGGGCTCTTATGATCCTGTGAAATAATATTTAAACCTCTAGGTAGTGAGTCATTACCCCCCTCCCCCCATGTTTCCCTTTTTTTAAGGGAAACCAGCTGTGGAGACCCTGACCCCCGTATCCACTCTTGGTCCCTGGTCCCTCTTCAGGCCACAGATCCCAAGCCCACATACCACCTTCTCTTTAGACTTTGACCTCCCACCGGGCTCCCCAGGGCGCTGCACCCCAAAATCTTCTGAGCCTGCTCCTCCCACTCTTGCCGGGGTTCCTCGAAGGACAGCCAAGAAGGCAGAGTCTCTCTCCAACTCCTCTCGCTCAGAGTCCATCCACAACAGCCCCAAGTCCTGCCCTACACCTGAGGTCAGTGGTGGGGAGCGACTGGGGTTCTGGCTGCCTCAGGGGAGGCAAGTCGGGTGGATTCCTTCTTGTGGGCCTTCTCTAGGACCTACCTGAGAAGGCCCCCACCCCTCTGGGGCCCAGAAAGGCCCTGGAGTCCTGGGTTGGTTGGAAGGAGACACTTCGGCGACATTCTCCACGTAATGAGACCGTGAGAGCGTCTGTGGCAGCTACAGACGGCTGTGTGAGAAAGAGCTCGGGTAGGGGGATTCAAATCCCCCTTCTTAGACAAGCCACTCATCCTTTCTGTGCTTCGTTTTCCTTGTGTGGTTTTGGAGCTAATGAAACCTGCCTCATGAGGCTGCTGTGAGGATTATGTGATAAAACATAAGGAAGGCACCCTGCTCACTCTGGGGCCCGTAGTAGATGGTTAACTATGGCAGCTGTGATCATTACCAAGTTTTTTGGGTGTCACTCACAGCTCTTCGCATCACCTCACCCCTCTCCTTCCGGTGGAGGTGGCCGGCAGCAACTCTGCTCCACGAGGAACCAGTCCCGGGCCTGTACTGCCCCCTTGCGGGAAAAAACGGTGGTGCCGTGGTGTTGGGGTTGCCGAGCTCTCCTCACAGCACCTGCTCACGGGGACTTCTCAGCCTCTTCTGCCCTGACACCCACCTTACACTACTGAATTAGCCCGTTTCTGATGGGGAAAGGGCTGGTACAACAGAAGCCAGCACAGGGGGAAGAATCCAGGTTAGCCCCACTTCCCCACCCAGGGCAGCAGGGCTCTACCAAGACCTCCTGGCTCAGGTGCCAAGTTAGAAAACACCAGACCTTGTCTGGCATGGTTCATTTTCCTTGCTCAGAGCAAGGGGTCCTCCTTTGATAGAGCCTGGAAGCCTCCTGCTTGGGCATTGGTCCTGGGCTTGGAGAGGAACTTGCCCTTTCTGTTTGCCCCCAGGTGGACACAGCCAGTGAGGTGGAGGAACTGGAGGCAGACAGTGTCTCCCTGCTCCCAACCACTCTGGAGGGCCGTCAGGGAGGAGCCAGGATTCAGGTCTTCCTTGCACGCTATAGGTAAGTCCCCTGCTCCCCATCTTCCCAATATTCAGGGTATTTGGGGAGGGGATGGTAGGTGGGGCACAGGGGTCCTAGTTGGACATGCTCACCTAACCTAACTGGGCCAAGGGGTGGCTCAGTGAGTACCCCAGTTGGCTCTGAGGAGAGAAGCAGTAAGCAGTCCCCACCAATGTCTAGTTTAGACCAGATGGGGAAGTTGGATGTAGGTCACTGTCTTTCTCCTCTGCCCCTCCCCCCAACAGTTACAACCCCTTCGAGGGCCCTAATGAGAATCCAGAGGCGGAACTTCCACTCACTGCTGGCGAGTACATCTACATCTATGGCAACATGGATGAGGATGGCTTTTTTGAAGGTAGGAAGGCAGGCTCATTCTAACCATTCCTCTGCTTTTAAGCTCCTCTTCCCCAAGCCTTCTACCCCTCCTCACCCTCTCCTCAGCATGCTCAACCCACCAAAACTTTTCAGACTCAGCTTTAAGGCCTACAGAGACCCGTGACCCATAGGAAAAGGGGCAGACAGGAATCTGGGAGAAGGGGCAGCTGCCCAATGGCAGGTCTGCCCCAAATAGGCAGGGCAGGACCTACCACCGTCCAGGTGATGGACAATGCCACAGTGAATGGTGACTGTTTGCTTTTGTGCTGGCAGATGGGGCAGGGCAGTGTTTAACACCAGTGACATCGAGGGCAGGCCTGCAGCATACAGCATACAGCAGAGAGACGATGACCTCCATCAGTCAGGATGGGAGGAGAAATCAGGCTCCAGAGCCCAGGAAAGGGTATTAGTAAGTGGGTAGCAGTTGTTGGGGTTCGGGAAGGGCATAGGCTTCAGGGCAGTTTGGGAGAAGCCCCATTACTGAGATTGGGCAATAGGGTGGGATGTGCAGAAGAAATGGTATTGGGAGACACCCCAGGCTGGTCCTGGCTGAGGATCAGGCTGTATCTTTCAGCAGCAGGGAAGCACTGGGTGGAGACTGGCTTCTGGTGTAGACAGGGCATGTAGTGTAGACAGGGCAGGGAGAGGGCTGAAACAAGATTAAATAGCTCCCAGAAAAATCAAGGTTATTATTATTTTTTTAATAAATAAGACAAAAACCACACCTTTTTCTGGTGTGGTTGCTATATAAATAGCAACTAACACCAGATTATTAGGATTTGAACTTCATAATATGGGAGAGAGTTAAAGGCATGCAGACAACTGAGTGGAGGATGCTTTATTCCTCATCAAACTTTACTTAAAATACTAGTTCATCTACACTGAGGCGTACCTGGGCTGCTCTCCGTGGTGGTCGGGAGCTTCAGGAACATGGGCCTACTGTAGCCCAGACCCCCTGTCAGCCGTGCAGAACTATAGGTTCACTTAGTCTGATGTCTCTGCCTTTGATGCCACATGCCTCTGTGCCGGTACTTATGCCAGTCTCCTAGGATGCCCTGACAAATGACCACCAGCTGGGGCTTAAAACAACGTGTGCATTCTCACAGCTCAGAAGGCCAGAAGGCTAAAGTCAAGGATTTGGCAGCACAACACTCCCAGAGACTTCTTTGTCCCTTGTAGCCTTCAGGGGTTCCGGCCGTGCCTTGGCTAGTGGCCATATCACTGGGGTTTATGCATCTGCAGTCACATGACCTCCTCCTCCTCTCAGTTCCCGTCCTGAGCTCTCTAATAAGGATACTTGTCAGTGCATTTAGGACCCACCCTGATAATCCAGGATGATCTCATCTCAAGCTCCTTAACTTAATTATTTCTGCAAAGACACTTTTTCCAAATAAGGTCACATTCATAGGATCTAGGATTTAGGATGTGGACATATTTTGGGATGGTTTCCCTTCAAGCCAACTACAGTGCTTGTATCATCACATTGATCGAAAGTCCCGTAGTTTCTTCAAGTTTCCTTCCTTCTTTATTTTTTTCTCCTAGCACAGGCAGAAAGAGGAGGTGCTGGGGATACTCCTGCATTTCAGGGAATCTTTTTCCCTTCTTCCATATTAGCTGTGGCAGGTGTGCCCAAACAGGTGTGCCCAACACCTGTTTGACAGCCCTGTCTTGTCAGGTGGACAGAGCTACTGGTGCAGTTGAACTTACCTCTACTCAAAGCCGGGACTGACCACCAGTCCTGGTTCAAGACCCTGGCCTAGGTGGGTCCTTCCCGGTCCCTTTTAGAGCCCCGCAGGCCTCTTGCTCTGGCACTGGCACGCTTGTCTTTTGTCGCTGAAGATTCCTTCTCTCCTCCTGACTAGATGTGTGTGTCCCTCTCCCTTTGGCCCTGTCTGTTTTCCACAAAAAGAAGTGGGAGGTGCACCTGTCCCCACTCCTCAGGCCTGAGTAAAACCCATTGTGGGAGCTTTTCAGGCAGTAGAATCTGTTTTTTTATTTGAACTTATTTCATTTTTTCAGATTTTTAATGTGAAAGTTTTCCAACGGAGAAAAGCTAGGGAACTGTACAATGAATGCGTATAATCAACAAGTATACCAACATACCACCTAGAATCAATAATTGATAATAACAGTCATCGAGTCCATTTTATCCGTTTGTAGGTGAAAAAAAGAAAAGCAATTTCAGAGTGAGCATGGCCTATAATCCCAGCTACCTGGGAAGCAGAGGCTGGGCATTGCTTGAGTCTGTGGTACCCCGGGCAACCTGAGCCTGCGGTTCTCCGGGCAACAAAGTAAGACCTAGTCTCAAAAAAACAAAAACAAAAACAAACAAACAAAAAACAATTTCAGACGACATCAGGCGCATTCAGGGTGATATGACCATAGACAGAAAAGCAATTTCAAAGCTGTAGTCATCTTGACATCTGACCCAGCCATACTTCCACATGCCTCTCAGACTCCAACAGCCTCTTACATCTTCCAGCTTCAGTCATCCCTGGAACTTGTTGGAAATGTTGATTCTCAGTCCCAGCCAGATCTGGCTGAATTAGAGTCTGCATTTTAACAAACCTCCAGGTGGTTCATAGACACATGAAAATTTCAAAAGCGCTGCCTGCAGGGAGATCTGCCTTGCTCCTATCTTCTTCAAGCACTGACAGTTAACCCAGGCACAGTGTCTTGTGCCTGTAAGCCTCAGCCTATGATGCGGCCGGGACTAGGGATCACGGTTCGAGTCCCGCTTGGGGCAGCACAGCAAGACCTAGTTCCAAAAAAATAGCTGGGCGTGGTGGCACGTGCCTGTAATCCCAGATACCTGGGAGACTGAGGCTGGGGATCGCTTGAGTCTGTGGTACCCTGGGCAACATGAGCCTGCGGTTCCACAGGTAAAAATAGCAAGCCTGAGTCTCAAAAAAAAAAAAGCACAGGATGGTGGCTCATGCCTTTAAGCTTCAGCCTATGAAGCTGCCGGGGCTAGGGGTCCTGCTGGGGGCCGTAGCGAGACCTAGTCCCAAAAACATAGCTGGGCGTGGTGGCGCGTGCCTGTAATCCCAGCTACCTGGGAAGCTGAGGCTGGGGATTGCTGAGTCTGTGGTACCCCGGGCAACGAGAGCCTGCGGTTCCATGGGCAAAAATAGCGAGACCTAGTCTCAAAAAAACAAAACAAAGTACTGACAGTTATATGTTGATTTGAATCAGTGCTTAAGACACTGTGCGAACCATGGCTCAAATGCGTTCATTGAACCTGTTTTCTCTCTGCCTCCTCTGTCTTCCCCTTCCCTGCTCTCCCCCTGGCAGGAGAGCTCATGGACGGCCGAAGGGGCCTGGTCCCTTCCAATTTTGTAGAGCGTGTGTCTGACGATGACCTCCTGACCTCTCTCCCTGCGGAGCTGGCTGATTTATCCCACAGCTCAGGCCCAGAACTCAGTTTCCTGAGCGGAGGTGGGGGTGGCAGTAGCAGCGGGGGCCAGAGCAGTGGGGGCCGCAGCCAGCACAGGCTGGAGGATGAGGCTGTAGGGGATGAGCTCAGTCTGAGCCCTGCACCCGAGGGCCTGGGTGAGCCCCTCGCCATGCCTTACCCCCGCCGACTGACAGTCCTCAAGCAGCTGGCCCACAGCGTGGTGTTGGCCTGGGAGCCGCCTCCTGAGCGAGCAGAGCTGCAAGGCTATCGTATCTGTGTGAATGGGGAACTACATCAGGCCCTGGGGCCCGTGGCGCCCCCCAAGGCTGTGCTGGAGAACCTGGACCTGCGGGCGGGGCTCCTCCATGTTTCTGTGCAGGCCCTGACCAGCCGGGGCAGCTCTGACCCTCTGCGCTGTTGCCTGGCAGTGGGTGCCCGGGCTGGACTGGTCCCTAGCCAGCTGCGGGTCCACCGGCTGACAGCCACGTCTGCTGAGATCACCTGGGTGCCCGCCAACAGCAACTTGACCCATGCCATCTACCTCAATGGGGAAGAGTGCCCCCCTGCTTGCCCTACCACCTACTGGGCCACTTTCTGCCACCTGCGGCCCGGAACACTCTACCAGGCCCGAGTGGAGGCTCAGCTCCCACCTCGAGGATCCTGGGAACCAGGCTGGGAGAGGCCAGAGCAGCGGGCTGCCACCCTGCAGTTCACCACACTCCCAGCAGGTATACCGGGCTGGGCATCGACTGTAACACCAGGAGGCAGGCCGGGGGAGCTCAGGAGGGGAGACTTGTGATTTTCCTTTTCAGGGAGATGATAACTTGGGCGGGTGTTTCTGGTGAGGGGTGCCCTGCATTTCTAGGTCTTGTGTCTCTTTCTTCCAGGCCCACCTGATGCCCCCCTGGATGTGCAGATTGAGCCGGGCCCCTCCCCTGGAATCTTGATCATTAGCTGGCTCCCAGTAACAATTGATGCTGCGGGCACCTCCAATGGCGTCCGCGTCACAGGCTATGCCATCTATGCTGATGGGCAGAAGGTATGACCTGGCAACTCTGGCTTCCTGTACCCCAGGAACAGGAACAGGGTGCCTAGTCTCCCTAACCTAGCACTGAGATGTCCAGCCTCTGGCATCTGGCAGTCTGTGTAGCGGATTGATTAAGGGCAGGAGCTTTGTAGCAGATGCTTAGGATTCAAAAAGCCCTCCATCTCTGCAGCTGTGTGGCCAGGGGGATGAAGAGGTAATTTGTGCCGAGGGCCCAGCAGAGAGATTGGCGTGATGTGCACCCTGATTGTCATTGTGGCCTGACCTTTAGCCTTCTTAGTCTCCCTCTCCCATCCTGTTCTCTCTCCACCCTGCAGATCATGGAGGTGGCATCACCCACAGCAGGCAGCGTGCTGGTGGAGGTGTCTCAGCTGCAGCTGCTGCAGGTGTGCAGCGAGGTGGCTGTGCGTACCATGTCACCCCACGGCGAGTCAGCCGATTCCATTCCAGCTCCTGTCACCCCGGCCCTGACTGCAGCCTGCCTGCCTGCCAGGGTCTCCTGTCCCTCACCACGACCAGGTCTGGAGGCCCGATCATCCCTTGTGGCAGACTCCACAGGGTCTGGAAACCCCAGCCCTTCCCTCAAGTGCCCTGACTCCCATGGAGTGCCGGGGCCTCCTGGGTACCCCTCAGCCAGCCTTCCCAGAGAGACACCAAAAGCATCCCAAGAGGATCCTCCAGCACCCTGTTCCCAGGTACCTCGGCTGGGGAGAGGGGGAGCAGCGGAGGCTGGGAGAAGGGCCTTGCCTCACTGCCTGCCATTCCAGGGAGAGGTCCGGCCAGCTGTGCTGGGTACCTCAGAGGACAGGAGGACCAGTGAGTCAACCTTGAGGGACAGGGCTCCTGGCCTCACCTCTTCCTCACTGGACAAGGAGGGGGCTGAGTGGACGGAAGGAGAGACTCAACAAGCACCCTGCTCAGCCCAGGAAGCAGCGGCCCAGAGGTCTGAGACCTGCCACGGAGGAGATTCGGGGTCTGGGTCGAGGCCCAGGACTGAGGTACAGGATTGGGGGCGCACTGTGCCACCTCAAAGAATCTGAACCTGCCTCCTGCCAGTTCAAATTTTGCTGTCTTTGCTCTTCTGCTCTGGCTGTTCCTTTGTCTTTTCAGATTCCATTTCACATCCTCCTCCTTCTCCCTTCTAATCCCCACCCCACCCCTCACCCCACACTGGTTATACCCCTTTGGGACATGACCCCCTTCCCTCTGCAAGGAAACCTCTTTTTTGTTTTTTGAGACTAGGTCTCGCTGTTTTTGCCTGTGGAACTGCAGGCTCTCGTTGCCCGGGGTACCACAGACTCAAGCAATCCCCAGCCTCAGCTTCCCAGGTAGCTGGGATTACAGGCGCGTGCCACCACGCCCAGCTATTGTTTGGAACTAGGTCTCGCTACGGGCCCCAGGCGGGACTCGAACCGCGATCCCTAGCCCCGGCTGCTTCATAGGCTGAAGCTTACAGGCACGAGCCACCATGTCCGGCCTAAGGAAATCTCTTTTGTTCTGCAGCCAACCCTGCTAGAGCCCGTCCCTTCCTGTCCTTCGTCTTGCAGAGGGAAGACACAGCGGAACTCGGGGGCTGTCTGCCAAACTCCCTTGTGGACCATGGTCGCAACTCAGACCTGTCAGACATCCAGGAGGAAGAGGAGGAGGAGGAAGAGATGGAGGAGAAGGAGGAGCTGGGTTCTAGGACTTGCTCTTTCCAGAAGCAGGTTGCTGGCAACAGCATCAGGGAGGATGGGGCCAAGGTACCGGGGTGTGGAGGGGCTGGTGGGCCCTAGACCTCGGGTTCCAGGGGCCTCCACCCCGAGTGTCAGCAGCTGTTCCAGCCGCCACAGAGTGCCAGCAACATTCTTGGTGTGGTCCAGGCCCTGTCCTAAGCAACAGATAGGAAGCAGTTCAGGATTGGCCTGTGCCCTCCTGGGAAGAGAGGAAGGAAGAGGAGCTCTTCTCTGCACTGTCTTCCACTCCCGCCCCCCTCCCCCCCATGCAGCATCTGAGCCCTTGTGTGGGGGCTTCCGGGGAGGGGTAGGGAGACTGCTGCTATTACAGGCATGGCTTTCTCCCTCGTGCTCCAGCCCCCCAGTAGCCCAAATGCCCATGCAGCCTATTCCCTAATTCTTCCTCTAGCTCCACCCTGGACATGCTGTGTGACTTTGGGCTGGCCCTTCTCTCTCTGATCTTCCTCTTGGAGGAGGTTGAGGGAGGGCTATGGGGTTGCCTGCAACCCCTGCCCTCATTTGCGGGCAAAGATCACAGCTCTCTCCTCTTCCCACGGACCTCTCTTTCCTGCTGCTCCCCACCTAGCCCCAGACTGACTCCTTCTGTGAGACTGACAGCGACGAGGAGATCTTGGAGCAGATCCTGGAGCTGCCCCTCCAGCAGTTCTGCAGCAAGAAGCTCTTTAGCATCCCCGAGGAGGAGGAGGAGGAGGACGAGGAGGAAGACCAGGAGAAGCCAGGGCCAGGCTGTTCTTCCAGAGACCCGGGCCTGCCTGCCTCTGCGTCGCTGGGGCTGGGCCGTGACAGCAGTCAGCCCCCAGGCCCAGGCCCCTGTCCCTTGTCTCCTGAGCCCTGTGGGGCAGGGGACGGCCTGGAGGACATGCCTGGATTAGTTGGTGGGAGCAGCCGGTGGAGAGGAAGTGGCTCCCCTGAGAAGCCCCCAAACCGCAAACGGTCCCCAGATCCCCGAGAACACTGCAGCCGGCTTCTCAGCAATGGCGGGCCCCAGGCCCCTGGACGAGCGGGCCCCACACGGGAGAGGGGTGGCTCTCCTGTGGGAGAGGGCACCAGGGGTGGACCCGAGGCTAGTGGGAGAGGGCGGCCATCCCCTTCCCGGAGAAGCCCCCGTGGCCGGGCCCCAGAATCTGCCTTGGCCAGCTGCCTTTCCCCCAAATGTTTGGAAATCAGCATTGAATATGATTCTGAGGACGAGCAGGAGGCAGGCGGCGGGGGCATCAGCAGCAGCGGCTCCTGTTATCCTGGAGATGGGCAGGCGTGGGGCTCGGCCCCTATAGGAAGGCCCAGGGGGTCTCTTCTGAAGGCCAATTCAGGCCCTGGCCCCTACCCGCCCCTCCCGGCCTGGGAGAAAGGGGAGCCAGAACAGAGAGGCCGAAGTGCAACTGGCAGAGCCAAGGAGCCACCCTCCCGGGTCCGTGCCCATTCCCCACCCTGGGCAGCCCCTTGCTTGCTGCCGTCTCGCCTGGTGGCTGTGCTTGCTGCCCACCAGCTACTCCCATTCCACGCTGCTGCTGCCTCCATCTGCAGAGGTGGGGCTGGGCCTCGCTGCCTGCCTCCTCCCACCCACATTCCACTGCTTTGCTGCTTCTGCCAGTCGGAACTGGGACGCACAATATTCTGTTACCCTTAGTCACCAGTTGCCCTCCAGGCAGGGTGGCCCTTCCCTCTGCTAGCTAGTCACACCCTCAGGACACCAACATGCTGTTCCGCCTCTCCGGCACCTGGCGCTGAGACGAGACCCTCTGCTCCCACACTCTTCCGCCAACTCTGAAATCTAGCCTCGGTCCCTTCCACTGCACTCATCTGCTAGGGCGCCTGGAATCAGGGCCTCCCCTCCCGCTCTTCCTCCCCCCTGGGGGGGGGGTGTCTGACAGCTCCAGCGAGGTTGGGTCACTGCTCCAGAAGAAGAATGTTGTGTCCCTGCTCTTCTGTGCTGCTTACGCTAATGGGGCAGAGCTGGGGGCGTGCACGGGGTCCTGCCCCGGCCTAGGCGCCAGCTGGAGGAACGGTGGGTCACTGCCGCCATCTGTCACCTCTCTTTGCAGGCAGCAGAGACTGGGGAGCCCAGAGGGCAGGACGGCTCTGGGCGGAGGGGCGCTCCACGCAAAGGGGGCCGGGCGCCCAGACCCAGCACCACCCAGCTTGGTGAGTGCCTGTGGGCACTGGGCTGGACCCAGGAGGCCTTCCCTGACCCCTTGGCCGGAGCTTATTGTCACTACTCTCTCTGCAGTTCCCCTGAGGAACCCTCCAGAAGTGCTGGCTTCCCAGGACCTCCCTGTCAGGCTCTTTGTGGCTCTGTTTGACTATGACCCTGTGTCCATGTCACCCAACCCCGATGCGGGGGAAGAGGAGCTCCCCTTCCGGGAAGGCCAGATCCTGAAGGTACGCGCCTCACCCTCTGGCCCTCCCTGCCCCTGCTTTCCTGCAAGGGGCATCATGCTTACGTCCAGGTGAGAACGCAGCTGCTAGAGCCAGATGGCCCTGGGGTTGGAGTCTGACTCTGCCACTTCCAGGGCTGTGTCTCTTGGGTGGATGAGTTCCTCGGGCCTCAGTGTCCTCATTGGCAAAATGTTAGTGTCCACCTCACATGGTTGTTTGAGGATGAAATGATTCAATACCCAACACATGCTGGCGCTTCCTGGCACATGGTCGACAAGATTTAATAGCTGTGCTGTGAGCATTACCACTTTTATTATACCTTCCCGTGTTCAGTAAAGCCTTTGTGCTGCTGCTCTGAGATTAAGGAGATCCGGTCTGGGGTGGGCTGGGGAACGGGCATGCAGGCAGTGGGTGATGATACTGTGGGAAAGACTGTTATCTCCCATCCTTCTGATTCTGATTCTTATTCTTTGCTCTTTCCTTCTATTTCCTGTTCACCCGAAAGGGAGCTCATTCTCCTGCTTGCCAACTGTGGTACTGCCGGCTTGGGACCTGAGGGGCAGGTGATACTAGCCTGACCTTCTAAGTCTTTGCCTCCAGGTGTTTGGGGACAAGGATGCTGATGGCTTCTACTGGGGCGAAGGTGGGGGCCGGACAGGATACATCCCCTGCAACATGGTCGCCGAGGTGGCTGTGGACAGCCCTGCAAGGAAACAGCAGCTGCTCCAGCGGGGATATTTGTCTCCAGATCTTCTTGTTGAGGCCTCAGGTATGACCTGCTGCTGTTCCTCACGGGTTTGGCTGCTCTGGCATCCACGCGGCCTGCTCCTAAATGCTCTGTGTGTTTGGCATGGCCTGGGTACTACACTTTTCACTCCCCAGCAGAACTTCTGGGGCCTTGCAGTCCAACCAAAGGTGGGTGTGGCTCAGCTCGCTGTATTAATTAATTTTTTTGAGACTAGGTCTCACTTTGTTGCCCGGGGAACTGCAGGCTCACGTTGCCCAGGGTACCACGGACTCAAGTGATCCCCAGCCTCAGCTTCCCAGGTAGCTGGGATTTCAGGCATATACCACCACGCCCAGCTATTTTTTGAGACTAGGTCTATGTTGCCCCGGGCGGGTCTCGAACACACGGACTCAAGAGATTCCTAGACTCGGCCTCACCATAGGCTGCGATTAAAGGCACATGCCACTGTGCCCGGGCTCGGCTCACCGTATTGATTGGGCAGAGGGGTGTCTGCAGCCCAGGGGATGGACCATGTATCTTGATTCCTGGAGCACTGAGATGGGAGCGGGATGCTCTTTAGGAAGGCCAGTGCCAGAATCCTGGTGCCGCCCTGAGATGAGACGCCAGAGTTACTGGCCTACCCCGTCCTCTGCCTCAGTTTCTCTCTTGCATCTGCTTGCCTTCCTGGATCAGGGAATAGTTCCTCTATGTATTCCACAGCCCGAACGTCTGGACCGCCCCCTAAGCCCCGCCGCTCCAAGAAAGGTGGGTGAGACCCTGTGATCCCTCAGGGGCCTTGTGAGCATGAGAGGGGTGGAGGGGGCACTCTGGGGGAGGCACAGGTGGGGTTTGAGCAGATAAAGGGAATCAGGGCAGACCTTCACCCACGTTCGTCCCTACCAGTGGGAGCTTAGTTCTTTTGAGTATGGGGAGTGGTTGGCCAGGACTTCAGACCAACTGGAAGCTAGTCCTGTGTCCTGTCTGGGCCTTAAATCATGACCCCAAACCAAAGTGCTGGGCTGATCTGCTTCTTGGGCCTTTTTGCTACTTCCTTGGGTGAGGGTGAGCATCCTGCCTGCTCTGCACCACCTCTGCCTGGGACGCAGAGGGAAGAAGACAAGCTTACACGCACGTTCTCTCCACAGCCGAGTCAGAAGGCCCTGCCCAGCCTTGTGCAGGTGAGGGGCTGAGTGGGCAGGGAGACTGGGGAAAGTGGTGGGCTGGGCAGCCTCTCTGGCCTTTCCTAAGGACTCCAGCCAGCGGGAGGTGAAGGGGTCCCCAGTCCTCCAGTGCAGTGTGTGCGGGGGTAGGGGGTCCAAAAAGAGCCTTGCATCTTCTGCCCTCCCCTTGCAGGCATTCCCCAGCCCATCTCTGCTGTCAGCTTGAAAAACCCCCGCTCCATGGTGGCTGCATTTGACTACAACCCCCGGGAGAGCTCCCCAAATATGGACGTGGAGGTGAGGGCCCTAGGAGAGAGCCCATCCAAGGGGATGGTGGTAGGGCTGCCCTGCGCCTGACGTCTGCCTTTCCGTCTTTCTACAGGCAGAGCTTCCCTTCCGGGCTGGGGATGTCATTACCGTGTTTGGGGCCATGGATGATGATGGTTTCTACTATGTGAGAACATGGGGTGGGGAGTGTACCATGCCCCTCTTCACCAGTCTTTTCATTGAGAGGAGGGGGACGGGCAAGGAATGGACAGGTCACTGCCAGGACAGGTCACTGATGTTGACCCAGGCGGTTTCCTCAGAGGAGCCTTCCTTCTTGTCTCAGTCTCACCAGCATTTCCTTCCCAGGGGGAACTGAATGGACAGAGGGGCCTGGTTCCATCCAACTTCCTTGAGGGCCCTGGACCTGAGGCAAGTGGCCCAGACAGGGAGCCTGGGATACCTCAGCCAGAGATTCAGGTCAGTGGGGGCTGGGGTCTCTGCCCTGCTGGTGTGGTGCTGGGGCCAGCGCAGTGTGGGGGAGGGGAGCAGCCAGTGATGATCCAGCTGAGCACTCTGCTTAGGGGGGGAGCTTCTCAGGCACCACCAGAAGGAGCCACCGAAGGCCAGTTCCTGCCCAGTATGTGACCCTCTCTGCAGCGCTGTGAAGGTGGCCCTCTGGTCCCTAGCCCATCTGACCAGCTGCCCATTCCCCTGGGGTTGATGCTAGTGAGGGTATCCTGTGGCTAAGGACCCCCGCACCCCCCAAAACCTCTAGCTAGTCATAGCCCCAGTATCAGGGACCCTCTCACCTTGCTGGAGCTCCCCAACTCCTGGGTGCTTTTTAAAGCCAGAGGCCCAGCAAGTTCCAGTTTCTTGGGCTCTCCTTAGAAGTGGAGTAGTACAGTTCAGCCCCAGCCTCCCTGGGTAGGGAGAGGGTGAAGAGGCCAGGCTCCAGCTGGAAAGCTCTGGGCTTTCATCTGCAGAAGTCCTAAAGGGAAAGGCTATGCAGAGCAGGACTAGCCCCTGTGGGCCGGGTGACCTGGTGAGGGGGTGAGAGCGTGTGGGGCTGTCCATAACCCTCTCCTCTCTTTGTTCCCTGTTCTTCAGAGAATGAGGAGGAGAAGAGTCCAGTGCTAGATGGAGATAGATATAGTAGAGAGAGCAACATGTAAGTGGGGGCTGGCCCCCTGTGTCCATGTGACCCCTGTCCCAACAGTGTCACAGTCAGCACACCTTTGTTGCTAATACCAGAACTCACCTGGCTTTTCCGCTTTCTTCCAGAGAATGGAGGGAGGGAAACTTGCCAGATTTGGATATACGGTCACCCCCTCCCTTTGGGCAATGCCAGCTGTCATAGGAACTCATTTCATTTAATGTATCATGTCCCATGTTAGCTGACTCCTCATATTCTATAGCCTGTGGGGCTTATAGAATATTACGTACCATCCATGTTCTGCTGCATCCATGTATTATGATACTGTGTAATGATGGCGTGATGATATGATTATTATTGGTGGCAGAAAGATGATACTACGTGCCACCAATAATAATAATCTCCCTATCCTTGTCACCTTTGCATCGTGACCTGTTAGAGGATCTGTTGCATGATTTCACTCCCAGTGCTCCTGGGCAATAAAATGGAGAATGAAATAGCTGGGGTCCTTAGATGATCCCAAGTCATTTGTCTCAGGGACTCTGAGGTCCTCCCTCCATTTGTGACCCGAGTAGTCCCTCCTGGGATGTTCTGGAAGGAGCCTTTAGAGGACTGGGAGGGCCCTTGAGCTCCCCAGGCAGTCATCAGCCTGACCAAAGTGTAGTAGACCCTTTGAACTTTAGATTGAGCCGGGCACAGTAGCTTGTGCCTGTAAGCTTCAGCCTATGAAGCGGCCGGGCTAGAGATCGCGGTTCGAGTCCCGCTCGGGGCAATACAGCGAGACCGACCTAGTCCCAAAAAATAGCTGGGTGTGGTGGTGAGCGCCTGTAATCCCAGCTACTTGGGAAGTTGAGGCTGGGGATTGCTTGAGTCTGTGGTACCCTGGGCAACGTGAGCCTGCAGTTCCATGGGCAAAAATAGCAAGACCTAGTCTCAAAAAAAAAAAAAAGAACTTTGGGTTGAGCAGAGCTCTTCGTGGGCATAAGGGGTGGTGCCCGGGCTAGACACCCAGTTCCCCCTGCCTCTGGTCTGGCCTTGGTAGCTGGCTCTGACAGCAGACTGTCAAGCTATGGTGGTAAGTAGGGGTTTGAAGAAGGTAGGAGTTGGGGGGAAGAGGGGAAGACAGGGACAGTTAGGCTGGCCAAGCCAACTGGGCTCTGCCACACAGGAGGTGATGATGGAGTATGAAAGGCTTCCTGATGGTGCTCCTGTTTGTCCAGCCTCCTCTCCTTTGGCCACTAGCAGCACTGACTGTGGCAGAGGGAGTGGCTCAGGGTGGCAGATCTAAGAAGACAGGCAGCTAGGGAGAAAAGGCTGAAGGAGCCTCCAAGTGCTCATGGTGGGGCCTGAGTTTGTCCGCCTGGCCCCAGGCTCCCTGCAGCCCTCTCAGGGGTCCTTTAAGGAAGGGTCCCAATTTCATTTCAGGGCTTGAGCCTGGCTTCTGCTCTGAAGGCCCCGGGGACCACATCAGCTGGGGCTCATGGGGCTTGTAGAATATTACGTGACATCCATGTTCTGATGCACCCATGTATTATGATAGCGTGTGATGATGGTGTGATGATATGATTAGTATTGGTGGCAGAAAGATGACTCTACGTGCCACCAGTAAGAATAGTCTCCCTACCCTTGTCCTTTGCATCGTGACCCTTTAGGGAATCCGTTGCATGATTTCAGTCCCAGTGCTGGATAGGCTGTGAGGTCGTGTAGGAGCTGCCTTCCCTGGCTTGTTCTCCCTTCACTGGGAGCATGTGACCTGGGGGTGCTGGGGCCCCCATCCACAGGTCAGTCTGAGCACACTAAGCTCTGTCAGCCTGGCATCTGCAGAGACCCGAGGAGGAGAGGGATCTGCCCAGGTGAATAGAAGCACAACCGCAACTCCTGGTCCAAGGTTCCCTGAGCATCTTCTAGCCCATGGTCTGTGGTCTGTGCAGGGAGGCGGGATGCTGGTTTCCCATGGGGGTTCTGTGACATGGGGGCTCAAGGCACCTGAGGTTGCAGAGTAAAGGAATCAGGGTGGGAGAGGGAGCTGGGCCCTGACCTTGCCCTTTTCTCCCTTTCTCTCATGTTCTAGGACTGGGCTAGCACAACACAAGCGCCCCCGGCGCCCCCAAGCTGGCCCTGTGCCTCTGGCCCTGGCAGCTTCCCCAGGGTTGAACTGGGGGGTCCACAGGGCACAAGAGAGAAGGTGCAGGTCCTCCTCTCCAAGGGGAAGCAGCTCCTCAAGAAGCTGAGCTCTGGGAAGAAGGAGTGATGCTGTGGCCCATCTTGCAGGCAGAAGTGGCCCCGAGGCCTAGATCCCTCTCCAGTTGGGTGGGAAGGCCCTGGATTCTTCCGAGCTAACACTCTGGCACTTGGATGGGAATCAGAGACTCAGTGAAGGTCAGATCTAGATGGTGAACCCTCTGGATGGGCATCTTCCTCTTACAGGAGGAGAAACCGAAGCCCAGAATGGGCTAGTTACTTGGCCACGGTCGCTGAGTGGCTGTCATGGAGCCAGGACTGGGGCCAGGACTTGTGACTCCTAGTCCTTTTACCTGCGCCTAGTTCCTCATACCGTACTAGTCCTTTATTAGGTCTTCCCCACTTCCAGATTGGGGGCTACTGGGAGGAGAAAGGGGTCTCTTCCCTTTGATGCCGCTGGCTATCCTGTTCGTGTCTTCCCTCCCCTGAAGGAAAGTTTGCACTGGATTCTCCCGAGCCCACTTCCCCACAGGCAGGTGGGGCTCAGCCATGTATATATGTACATACTCAGTGCCTCAGTCCAACTTCCTCCATCTCGCTTCCACTGCACAGGCCCGAGAAGGAGAAAGGCCATGCCAAAGCGGGCCTCACCCTGCCCTCCATAGTGCTCCACCACTCCCTGCCAGCGTAGCCTCCTGGCCCCTGCGTGTCCCCACCCCCAGAGACCCAGGGGACAAGCAGGCAGAAAGCAGGAGTTGGGTTTGCCTTATTTTGCTCATCGGATTCAACTTCTCTTTTGATTATTTTCTTCTGGCCCCTGTGGGAGTTCGGGGGCTGGGAAGAAGGACAGATTTATGCAGCTATTTTCATACATTCCCTGTTCAGCGTCCGGGTGGGAGGCTTTCCACCCTTATCCTAACCACCCCATACCCCTTAACTGGGTGAGTGTCTCTGCATGTTACCTTCCCAGTGCTGGAAGATTGTTTGACTGAACCCACCCTCACCTTGGTCTCCAGGGGTGTGGAATGGTGGAAGTATTTGTTTAAAAAGACATTTTATTATAATAAAGTCTATTTTCACAAAACCTATGCTGGACTCTACCTGGGGCAATGGATTCCTGGAGGGGGCGTGTCGTTCTGGGCTTTGCACTCTTAACTTTAGAACCTGGAAATTGCATGCTAGGGTAATAGGCATGAAATTAATGAACATCAAGAAGATCCAGAAGCTGTTGGGATGCAAAGGAAGCCATTCTGTGTTCCTCTGGGTTCCTCTAGACTGGCAAATAATCAACAAGCATCGGACAGATTGATATGAAAAAAAACAAACAAACAGAAGTTTTAATAATAACAGTAACATTTATCTCCTATATACATGGGATAGACTCACTACGACTGGCTTTACATACCCCCTTAAATAGCTAATAGCTAAGAGGAGAGGTTGGAGGAAGAGAAAGGGAAACTTGAGAGGTTTATAGGGGAGGCAGAGTAAGTTGAAAGTATGCAGATTAGGTTCTGCCTTCTCCATTGAAGAGCAATAAGGAGATTAGGTCTTCTTGAGACAGATCCTTACAGGTCTTTATCTTAATTTCTTTTAAGGCAAAGAAAATGCATAGTATTTTACATGTTTTGGGAGAAACCTAATAACTAAATTTATATACATTTTTCAAAAGTGAAGTACTTAGAGACAAACCTAACAAAACGATAATAACATTTCAATGAGAGATAGGAAAGTGGACTTAAGTGAATAAAATGATCTACTGCTGTACTTAACTATAAAAATTCCATGAGATCAAGTAATTTGCTAATTGTTGTATCCCTGGTACCCAGAGCATGCAGGTTCTCCATAAATATATGTTGAATGAATGCATGCACATGGATCAAAAGACTTAATTTATAAAGGTGTTAACTGTCACCAAATTTATGTATAAATTGAATACAATATCAATAAAGTTTTGATAGACTTTCTCATGGAAATAAGCTTTAAAAAGTTCCTAAAAAGAATATGTTAGAATGTTGGAGAGTCTTTTGAAAAAAATAGGGAAGGAAAGTTTATCCAACCAGAAGTTAAAATATATTGCAAAGTCATGGTAATTGCAATGTTGAGGTATTGATAGAAATATAGGCACTAATAGACTGGTAGATCTGTAGAATACAACAGTCTAAAAATACACATACCTTTAAGATAAATGACAAAAGTAGTGTCTTAATTCAGTGTAGATTCTTAATAGAACCTATTGCGGCTTTGATTTTTTTTTTTTTTTTTTTTTTTTTTTTTTTTGAGACTAGGTCTCACTATGTTGCCCAGGGTTGTCTCGAACCTGTGGATGCACGTGATCCCTAGTCTCAGCCTCCCAGGTAGCTGGGATTACAAGCACATGCCACCATGCCCGGCGCGACTTTGCTATTAATGTGAAAAAATGGACAAACTTTACCTTTCATCAATAGAGAAATGGTGGTACAATGGAGAGGGATAATGCAAGAATACGTGGTAACAGTTTTAAAAGTCCTCTAGATACATGACAGATCTCTAAGATGTAATGAGTGAGCGAAGCACATTGTGGAGCAACATATGCATCATCATTGATGGAAAACTAGAGGAAGAAGAATGTTTTTCACAGATCCATATGTATGAGTGATGGATATAAAGTAAAATGAATGTAAAGTGCAAGGTTTGCAAAGACAACACAAAAAAATGATAACAGTGTTTATGTCTAAGTCATGGAGGAAAAGAAGTAGAACTGAGGATGGTACCATACCTTAATTTAAAGAGGACTTTAATTTGTTCTGATTATTTTAATTTGATTCAAAATATATCCAAGTATTACCTGTATAATTCAAAATTAATTTTGAAAGAGAGGAAGCGAGACTTTTGAGCTTGGTGCAGTTGATGTGTCTAAGGAGTCACTTGTCACCCTTCCCTGTTCCCAGAGCCTCCTTCTTTCCAACCACACACACATACAGGAAATCTGACTGTAATCTCAACCGAATTGTTTCCCAAACAGCATGAAGAAAGAACATGCTCTTTTGTAAGCAGTCTGAGAGGCCCGTTATCCCACAGGCAGTTGGACTTCATCCTGGGGGTGGGATATCTGGGGAAGAGAAGTGGGGAGAAGGGAGCTCAGTGTGCATGTAGACATAGGGGGGATTCTCTCAAGTGACTACAGAGAGGTAGCAGTGCCAGCAGTGCCCACCACAGGCCACCTCCACCAGGAGGAACTGAAGGCCCCTCATGGGACCAGCTGCGGGAATATTTCCTCCAGCAGCTATGTTCTTCTGGTTACTCTGCATGCTGACAGGCCTTCTGAACTTCAGATACACTTGGACAGGACAAATAGGGCCGAGACACAGAGGTCAGAGCCGCTGTTCTTCCAGTGATCTCTGAGGAGTCCTTATTAGTTGAATGAAAGCATCATTAGGTCCCAGAGGCACTCGAGCTTCTGCCCACAAGCTTCTGAGGCTGCAGGTCCACAGCCCAGTCCTGAGCCAAAGGCAGGTGATATGGGAATTACATATGTTGACAGTTCTGCCTACAGGCAGGTAGAGAGCAAAAGGCACTTGAGTTGCGTTTTTCTGTGAAAAGCCTTTAGTTTTTTTGAACATCCATTACCTTATTGCTATGGTGGCTCGTGCCTGTAAGCTTCAGCCTATGAAATGGCTGGAGCTAGGGATCGCAGTTCGAGTCCCGCCTGGGGCCCGTAGCGAGACCTAGTTCCAAAAAAATAGCTGGACGTGGTAGTACGTGCCTGTAATCCCAGCTACCTGGGAAGCTGAGACTGGGGATTGCTTGAGTCTGTGGTACCCTGGGCAACGAGACCCTGCAGTTCTACGGGCAAAAATAACTAGACCTAGTCTCAAAAAAAAAAAAAAAAAAAAAAGAGGAAAGCTTCTTTACTACGATGAACCACTGTGATCTAGGCCTCTGGGTGCACCCCGCAGTGCACCACCTATGTCTGCTGAATTTTCTAAAATGTAACCGACCATGCATTTCACAACCTCAAGGATACAGGAACCTTCAAGGTAAGAACTTCACAGTAGGTGAGCGAGTGAATCTGGCCTGCCCCACCATTCCCATCCTGTCTCACCCTCAACTCCCTGCGGGGACTGTCTGAATACAGCCGCTTATGTTGAGACCTTTTGTGTGTCATTTTTCTTCCTTGTGTCTATGCAGTCAACTTCTGAACACCCTTCAAGGCAGTCTTGAGCATGAAGAAAACCTCCCTTGTTCCCCCCACTGCCACCCGCCATTAATCCAAATGCTATTCTTTTTTTTTTTTAGAGACTAGGTCTCGCTATGTTGCCCAGGGTTGTCTCAAACCCACAGACTCAAGTGATCCCTATCCTCAGCCTCCCAGGTAGCTGGGATTACAGGCATGTGCCACCATGCCGGTTCCAAATGCTATTCTTTGATGCTCTTGGGTACTCCTGACTCACGTGGAAGCCGGTCTGCCCTTCCCTTGTCAGAGTGTGCTCAGTAGCTAGCATAGTTCTTGACTTGGACAAGGACTCTGTCAATACTTATTGAATGCATGGCTGAGAGAAAGGTCAGGGAAACGCAGGCAAAGGCCACTTGCTAAAGACCTTTGGTTCAGCAGTCAAGAGACCTGACAGCTAATTATTTCGAAAAGTATCCGATGGATTTTTTTTCTCAGTATTCTTTCCCCAGTATTTTCAGTGTTTGCCACACTGCTGTGAGCAGTGATTTCCTTCTCTGACCTTTGTCTTTGTCATCTGTCCCACGACAGGCCAATGTCTCTTCCTCATGAGCCTTGACAATTACCCTAAAAGAATAAAAGGACATTGTCAGAGTTGATGAGGGTGATGGGGAATGGGTGTTCCCACCACGGCTGGTGAGAGGGTGGGGTGCAACCTTCAAAGGACTTTGACAATTACATGTCTTCAAAATATGGCTACCCAAATACTCAGCAGCTTCATTTTAGCATTTCTTGCCAAAGGAAATACTTGAAGATGTGACTAGAAATTTAACTTCACAGATATTGATCTTAGGACTGTCTATAATAGTAAAAATAGGATACTTAGGTATCTAATAAGAGAGGATTGATGCATTAATCAAGTGTTTCAGATAAGATCTTATGCAGACACACAAGTGAGTATAAGTCTATATTGACACAGAGATGTCCAGCTAAAGTGTTAAATACTAGAGCCGGGCATGGTGGCACATGCCTGTTAAGTGGCAGCTTAGGAAGCCGCGGCCGGGGCCAGGGATCATGGTTTGAGTCCTTCCAGGGGCACATAGCAAGACCTAGTCCCCAAAAAATAGCTGGGCGTGGTGGTGTGCTCCTGGAACCCCAGCTACCTGGGAAGCTGAGACTGGGGATTGCTTGAGTCTGTGGTACCCTGGGCAACTTGAACTTGCAATTCCACAGGCAAAAATAGCGAGACCTAGTCTCAAAAAAAAAAAAAGTTAAATACTAGAAGCATGTTGTTTAAAGCACTATGCTTAAACATAGATATTAGATCTATGCAGAAGATATCAAAATTTTAATGTAGTGATTAGTGACTGATGGGAACTTATTTTCCTTCCTGCTTTTTATTTATGTGAAAAAGGCAAACTTTGAAAGAAAAAAATGGATGCAAATAACTCACTGGATTGTAAATGGTCTTACTTATTTCTATTTTTGTGTTTTAACTTTTCATGTATAGAAGTATATTTGAAAAATCCTACAAAACTTCTAGAAAATTCTGATTCACAGAGTTATTTGTCCAGGCTCACATATCGCATATCACGCATCACCCTGGAAGATCATGGGCCCCTTCCAGAGAGTGACAAGGTCTCTGGGTATGATGCACTGGGCAGAGTTCTTGGGTGTGTTACTGTTCCTGTTCCTTGGCCAAGAGGTGGACTGGGCATAGAAGACAAGAATGAGTAACTGGAGAGTGACTGAGGTAGGAGGCCTGGGCAGACCAAACAGGACACAGGAACCATGGCGGACAGGTGTCCAGACTGAGGAGACCCCAGGGAGACGGACCATCAGAAGTCATTGGGTATTTTTCCTGCCTGAGAATACCAGTCTCTTCCAAGGAGAAATGCCTCCTCTTCTATTTCAGACTTTGCCTGAAGTTTAACCCCGATTCTCCTCAAGGCCCTGGCCTTGTCCCAGAGAGGCCCCGGGAGGTGCTGCCCAACTGATCACTAACCACAACCAGCTCTGCTCTCTCTTGGTTCCTGAAATTCAGGTGCCTATAGCGGGTGTGGTGGAGATGGCCTCCTATTGAAAGTTGAAAAATGAGACTCCGAGAGGGACAGGGGAAGTTACCTTGGTCCTGAGTCTGTAACCCCCAGGGTCCTCCTTCCTGTGATGCCCAACTGTCTCCAGCCAGATTTCCTGTCTCTATGCTTCATCAAGAGTGGTGGGCTGTCCACTAGGGTTGACCTCAGGGGGTTACTGTTGGGGTGTGGGATGGCCCCTGAAGCAGTCCTCAGGACTCCAGATCTCTCCTTCACATTTCCTCCTCCTCCAGGATCACTGTTCTTTACATACTTCCTTGCCTATTGGTTCCTGATTTTTGCCTCTCTCCAACCCACTGCCCCCAGATACTCAGTCTAACCAGAATTTTGGAGGTGGGTTAGTTACTTGAACCCACTGGGAACACCACTCGTTTAGGAATACAATGGAGGCTGAGAAACTATGGGATAGGGGAGCAAGTCTAAATTGACAGTTCTGTTCCTCCCTTTTCCTGTTCTTGGGGACCTCAAGTTCTGGGAAGCCCAGTTGCAGTGGGGGAAGAGATTTCAGTCTCTGAGGGCGGGCCTCTAGCTGTCCTGCCCCTCCCCCAGTTTGGAAGACATAAAAACCAGATTCAGCTGAAGGGTGTTGCCCATGCCAGATAAACTTTGGAGGTGGTATCCCTGGAGACTGGGTGACTGAAGCCAGCAAAAGCGGTGGTACTGTGAACCCCTTCCTCAAGGGGTCCCCGACCCTCGGAGGTAGGACTTGGGTGTGAAAGTAGGAGGAGAGGACAGGTGGGATTTTCTACGCCTAGACATACCTGTGGACCTCAGCCACGGACTGAGCCGGGTCTTGTTGCAGATATGAAGCTGCTCCTGGCTCTCATCGGGCTCTTGACCATTCTGGCCATGTCCCAGTCCTCGGAGGGTACTGCCTCAGGTAAATAGCCATTCAGAAAGCAGGGAAAAGATGCAAGGACTCAAACTCCAGGGGTCCCTTTCCTCCATGCAGGCCAGCCTGTCTCTGGGGCCTGATGGGAGGTTTGGGGTCCACTCCTGACTGTCTGACTCTTGCTCTGGGCAGCTGTCCTGGGGGAGGTGGAGACTTCGGTGGTGCTGACCTGCATGGAGGAGGCCAAGCGACTAGTGGACAAGGCCTACAAGGAACGGAGGGAAAGGTGGGCTTGGGGCACTG
>PVHY01019654.1:0-27012 GCA_004024945.1 Uropsilus gracilis | reverse complement strand
TTGTTGTTGTTGTTGTTTGTTTTTGACTTTTCTTCATATTTTTTGTCTATCTTTTCCAAGTCCCATATAATAGTGAAACCATTTGGTGTCTGTCTTTATCTTTTTTGACTTGTTTCTGCTAGTATGATTTCTTCTAGGTGTGCCCATGTTATTATAAATTCATCTATTTTGTCATTTTTAATTGATGAATAATATTCCATTGTGTATATATACATCTTTTTCATCCATTCATCTGTTTTGGGACATTTGGGTTGTTTCCATGTCCTTGCAATTATAAATAGTGCTGCAATAAACATGTGGGCGCAGGTGTTCCTTTGTACCCATACTGAGGTCTCCTTTGGGTAGATTCTCAGAAGAGTGATTGCTGGGTCAAAGGGTAGTTCCATTTTCATTAGTTTGAGGGTCCTCCATGCCTCTTTCCATAGTGGCTGGACCAGTTTACGTTCCTACCAGCAGTGTAAGAGCGTTCCTTTCTCTCCACATCCACACCAGCACTTGTTGTTGCCTGTTTTTTTAATGTGGGCCATTCTCACTGGTGTAAGGTTATCTCATTGTGGTTTTGATTTGCATTTCCCTTGTTGCTAGTGACATTGAACAATTTTTTATGTGCCTGTTGGCTGTTTGTATTTCCTCTTTGGAGAAGTGTTTTTTTAGTTCTCCCCATTTTTTGACTGGGTTTCTTGTTTTGTTTTTGTTTAATTGTGTAAGTTCCTTGTGGATCTGAATTCATTATTAAACCCTTATCAACTCTTGTGGAGGGCAAATTTTTTTTTTTTTTGGGTTGGGTTTCTTTTAGTTTTTTCTATTGTCTCTTGTTGTACAAAAGCTTTTTAGTTTGATGTAGTCCCATCTGTTTATGTTTTCCTTCAATTTTTTGCCATCTGTAGATGTTTCTAGAAAGGGATTTCTGAATTATAATTCATGGAGGGTTTTGCCCAGGTTTTCTCCTATGTATGTTATGTTTTCAGGTCTGACTTTTAAGTCTTTTATCCATTTATCCATTTTGAGTTGGTTTTTGTGCATGGTGTGAGGATGTTGTCTTGGTCCATTTTTTTTTTTTTTGCAGATTTTAGTCCAATTTTTTCCAGCACCATTTATTAAAGAGATTATCTTTATTCCAATGTAATTTTTTCCCTCCTTTGTCAAATATTAGTTGACTATATATGTGTGATTTTATTTCCAGGCACTCAATTCTGTTCCATTGGTCTGCTTGTCTGTTGTTGTACCTAACTAGTACTAGTCTTAATGTTTATTCTTTTCAATAGCTAAATCATTTCTTTGAAGTAGAATAAACAAGATCTGATTGTAGTTTTCAGGGGATACCAGGGGATAGAGATTATTCACCTCTTATTTAACTAAGACTGAGAGAAATACAGTGACTTGCTCAGTATTACATCAGTTATCAGTACTACATAGCAAAAACATGGCTCTTGGCCCTTTACTTTGAAGTAGAATGTCATTCAGCTATATGTGAGACCTGTTAATGGTGGACAGGACAGATGTAAACTTTACTACACTCTTAGAGTTTACATGTGGTTAGGGAAAATAAATATTCATAATATAAGGGGAGGTTATAATATACTATAATTCAGTATATACTCAGGGAAATTGAACCTAGACTAGGACTCAAAAAAGGTCTCTTTATGGTCACATTTTTTTGATGAAATTGTTTGGGAGTTATGTTTGACAGTGAGGAAAGAAGATCTTTCTAATCACTCTACCCTGTTGATTTACAAAGGAATAGAATGAGCAAAAGGCATGTGTGAGGAACTGAGTGAAGAGCAGGAATGTGGGGCGGTGGGGGGAGGGTGCAGGCAGAGTTTGAGCTAAATGAGCCAATGCCAATCAAACTTGGGGCAACAATATAGACCATGGCAAAGATGAGAAAGGTCTTAAAAGAAACTTATCACAGTGTTCTAACCATTGGAGTGGATATCCTTAGAAGTTGGGTTAATTCCTTGAATATCACCCTACCCTCAGTGGTTGAAAGCAGAATCCATATGAGTCTTTGGGCTGATCCTGGCACAAGTGCTCAGTTGTGATTAGCATGCAGTTGGTTCTGCCTGTTCTGCCATTCTGGGTCAGCATCATTTCACTGTTTTACCAGTTCTGACATTGTTTGCAATAATACATCTTCTTCTACCCTCACCTGACAGCTACTCTATCTGCCACCATGCTACACTTTAAAGCCTGAATTCCTATTTTGGTGTCCCAGGACACCAATCACTCTCTCAGCTGTTAGGAGCCTCTGGATTTGAGTTTCAGTAAGTGGTACTGGTCACTTAAATTAATTCCTTCTACCCTTAACTTGCAATCAGAATTTCAAAGGAATCATATGCATTTGCCACCTCTGTTGCTTTGCTTTATTAAGAATGTGTGGGTTTTAAAGTAATTTAATTTCTAGCAACTTGTAATTTATTTCACTCCTTCAAGTTGGCATGATTTAATTTTCTTTTGATTTTTGCTGTGAAAAAGGGAAGTGAAATGTTTTACTTATCTCTAAATTCAACTGCTTTTCTTTCTTCTTTAATTTAGTTTTCTCGTGTGCTAAAGAATAGAGCCTGGCCCACATTTAAACAAGCCAAATCTAAAATCTCCCCGCTACACAGCAGTGATTTCTGTCCTACCAACTGCCATGTCAACGTGATGGAAGTTTCTTATCCCAAAACATCAACTTCCCTGGGGAGTGCCTTTGGTGTTCAGTTGGATAGTAGGAAGCATAATTCTCATGATAAAGAAAATAAATCTTCTGAGGAAGGTAAGATGGCTTTTTAAATATTATCAAATCATGGAAAATATTTAGGCAATCATAATTCTCATATGCCTGAAATCTGATATCAGTCCAAACTTTAATTAAAAATAAGGCCTCTGAAGTATAGTCATTTGGATAGTTTAAGTATTTCCAGAAAGAAAATGGAAGTTAGAACTTTTGCAGTTTTTCCTCTAAGAAGGATTGTTTTGCCTTCCTTAAATGTGTGATAAGCATGACTCATTTTGCTGTGAAAATCATTAATCTGCAAAGGCTCTATCACTGTGAGAAAAATAGAGGAGTAGGTATGTCATGTCATTCTGTATCTGCATCTTAACACATAGGATCCAATTATGTTTTTTAACTTTTAACCACAACTTTCCATAACCTGTATCTTTTTAAACTTAGCACTTGTAATTACTAATGATACCTCTCTATGAAATTAATTTATTTCTTCATTTTCTCAATTGTTTCTCTGTTGTCTTTTCTGTTCCCACTTGTTGAGATTTGACTATATGTTCAGGTATCTTCTGACAGGCTTTGTCCAGTTTTAGTGTAGTGAGTCATTTTTGTTCTTTTTTCTCAGTATTGGTTTGTCTGTACAGGGTCTCTTTTGGCGTTGTTAGAATTTAGGTTGTAATGTTTGTTCCGTTGTTTATTCAATTTCTGTGGAAAATGCCACTGGAATTTTGAAAGGGATGGCACTGAATCTGTATTGCTTTAATAGACTGACTTCTGTAACAATGTTAATTCTCCCAATCTTTGAGCAGAGATTCCGTTTTTTCTTGTACTTCTTTAAACATCTTGTAGGCTTCAGTGTACATTACTTTCACTTTCTTTTTAAAGTTTATTTTATATCTTATAAGTTATGTTAAATATCTTAAGTAATTTACTTTTTTTTTTGATGCAATGGTAAAGTCATTGTTTTCTTAATTTCTCTTTCTTCAGGTCCATTGTGTACAGGAACACTACTACTAGTTGCCTGTCACTTAACTGTACTCATTTGTTTTTTTGTGATAACTTCTTAATGGTTTTCCCAAAGGCTTTAATGACTGAATTTAATTCAACAGAGGTTTGGGATTTTATGCAAGCTTAGAACTCTAAAATGAATTGCACTGAATTATCATTGCTAAGTTACAAGTAGTAAATATTACTATGGAATGATTTTAGGGAAACTGAGCCCGATGGTGTACATTCAGCATACAATTACCACCATGGCAGCTCCTTCAGGTCTGTCTTTGGGACAGCAGGATGGACATGGTCTCTGGTATATGTTAAAAGAAGAAGACTTAGAAACTCAAGATATCTATCAGAAACTGCTGGGTAAACTTCAGACTGCACTGAGAGAGTTGGAGATGTGTGTTTGTCAAATAGATGAGTAAGTATTTTATTGACTCTACTTCTAAGTGTGACTAATAAAATAACTGTAGAAAATGTGGTTACTGACATCCATCATTCTCTCTAATTTTTAAAAATCAGGTAATTTTTTTGCTGTCTATACAGCTCCTCTTCCTTTAGGTACCTTAAAAATGATAAAACATTATAAATATATGTGGATATGTGTTTTAAGGAAACATTTAACATCGCCAAAGAGAATGACAAAATTATAACATCTAATAAGCACTAAAGTCTGAGTGAAAATATTAAACTGAAAAACATGATTGAAAGAGTATTAAGTGTCGATAGGGATATCCTGATAGTCTTTACAGAACAGAGCACAGTATTTGAGATATATGGATTCAGTAGATGCTCATAAAAAATATAAAATAGAAAAAAATCCGTAGCATACTTTCTCAATAAGTAAATGCAAAATGATTTATTCTAAGACCAGTAATCAATACTTGCTTGTCTTCTTTTTGAATTAATTTTCTATTAAGCAGTAATCCAAGTAGCTGTTAAAGTAATTTGAAAGTTTTACCGAGACTAAGATGGAGGAATTTAATTAGAATGTTTTTAAAGATCAACTCTGGTTCTTATTTAAGAGTTTGACAGTTGGATGATTTGCTATTCCACACTATGTAATTATATTTTATATCTAGTGAAGACAGCTCTGTAGAGTCAAAACAACATGGGATTTGGGATAACATGATTCACATATATAAAACAGAATTAAAAATGCTAACATATTGCACATTTTTGGTGAAAAGTATAAAAAATTCAGTATAGTGGCTAATATCATGTTTGTTTATCTTTCAAGGGATTGGAATTGTTGAGTATATTCAGTGTTTGTGGAATCTGTAAATCCTCTTTTTGTTGAGCTCTTTATAAAGTTATAGATTTAAATTGCTATCTGCTGTGTAATGTTTAATTCACATACACACTTGTGTACATACAAACACACTTGTGTACATACAAACACACATGTACACTTACACCCTCTCTTCCCTCCTGCCACAGGTAATTCAGTTTTGACGGAAAATATTGAGAACATGCTCTAAGTTTATGTTATAATTACATATTATACTATTGAAGTTTTAATTGACTTTGAATTTAAAGATCAAAGCAACCTTATTAGATATTTAATTCTAAGCTTATGTATTGAATATTTACTATACTACTTTTTATGAATTTTATGTTAATTTGGAAATGAAATTCTGTTTTTCTATGTCTAATAGAATAGTTTTTGAAAGTTTCTTTTAATGTTTAGTGTATTATATTGTGACTGCTCTATTTATCAATGAACAAAACAGTCAGAGGTTGCTAGGAGAATTGGTGGCTATTTTTAAATAATTGTATGATAATTTAATGTTTTAAAATGATCTGTGACAGAGAAGTCAATATTTTATGACATATTTTGCTTTATTTACGAAATTGAATTATATATATATTCATTTTAGAAAACAGATTTTATTCCCCTGAAAAACTTAAGAAATACAAAGAGAAAGAATCTCAATTACTAAGACAATAAATAATGACATTAAATCATGTGTTCTAATTTCAGAGGGATTTTAGGAGAACATCTGGACCAGTCCCTTATTTCCAGTTAGGCTAAGAATTATTGCTCCACGTTTCAGATGAGTTCTTTGTCAGTGGTAGGATTATTTATGTGCTTGAGTGCAGATTGCCTTGGGACTTGGCCTCTAAAGCATTGAGTACCCAGTCTTGCCTGGCAGTGGTCCAGGCTTTGTCTGTCTTTGTTAAAATACTAACTTTTTCTTTGATGTTCAGCTAATGGAGATATATTTTTAAGAAAATGATTAGAGCCAAGGGGCTCCCTTTACTTGGTTTAAAATGCCTTATATATAAAGCTTTAATTACAGAAAAGAATTAAGCTGTTTTTCTTAACTAAATCTGCTTAAAATGATCATCTATTTTTACTTAAGATGCCCATTCTGTTATTCTAAAAGCTTTTACCCAACTATGAGTGTTTATTTGGAAAGTGACATGAAATGAGCAAATGAATTTAGAAGCTTCATTGGTCTTCACTATGTGTACCATGTAATTTAATTCTAAATATAAATATGTTCTACATAATTCGATGTGCAATATAATCATTTTAAGACAGTGCTGTTGTCCACATGCCTGGATTCTGCAGTTCAGTTGAGCTTGACAAATTATTTTAAAAGCTGGATACCAAGCAATTTTCTCACCATGTAGTAATTATTCTTTGTCAGAATGGAGAAACAGATCTCAGACACTTCGCCAAATTTTAAGAGAAATTGCTTCACAGCTTCTCAATGTTAGCCTTGCTAGAAGTCTTCATTCCTGTAAAAAGGACTGGCAATGGGCTTGTCTTGTGATTTTGGTTATCCTGTCGCTTGGGAACACATGCTAGGAATACAGTTGTTGTTGTGTTTTTTAAACACATTGATATTCTACTAAATCCTCTGACTCAGTTCAGATTCAAAGATGGGACTAGAAATGATTTTGCTGTCATAAAATGACATGACTTTTAGAATTTAATCAAGACTGAGTCATTCCTGTTTCATTTTGAGAAGCTCAATAATTTTGTTCTTTAATGGGCTATTTTCTAGTTAATGAAACTCAGGTATTAGAAATAAGTAGAGGGAGTAAAAAATTATGGGTAAAATCTCTGGTGGCCTAGCAAAAGTAGGAATAAACCTCATTTTATGTGCACAGGATAGAATGATGTATGTGTGAGTGTAGAAAATTTAGCATTTGGGGGATATGGAGTGAATTGGAAGAACCAATTTTGAATTGTTGCTGAGGCTTTCCAAGTATTTTGCTGGGAAATCTATAAAACTAGCACAGTTTCATAATATCAACAAATATTTGCTTATGTGTCATGCACTGTTACACCTGGCCTATTTTATATATATATATATATATATATAGAGAGAGAGAGAGAGAGAGAGAGAGAGAGAGACAGAGAGAGAGAGACAGAGAGAGACAGAGAGAGGCAGAGAGAGAGAGACTGACTTATTTCATTCTTACCATTCATCTGTGATTTGAATATTAAACACTGTTATGTCTCATAGAGACCTCCAACTATAATTTGTTTTCAAAACTTATTTCTGGATTTCTTGTACTTAAATATTCTTCAACCCTTCCTACAGCAAGGCATTCCCCTTCTCAGTCAAGGGAAACTTTCTTCAGTTCATCAAGCCAGAATTTAGTTGTTGACTTTGAGTTTCCTCTTTCCTTCCCCTTCACCTCCACTACCACATCAAGTTCTGTCAGTTATACCTCAGGATTATCCACTCTTGCACCTCAGTGTGGTTCACCATTTCCTAAACCACTATAGGAGTTTCCATCTCTGCTTTTCTCTCATACATTTTGTAATCAGCAAATGCCAGAGGGAGTCGAAAGGTGAATTGTTTTGGTCCCTTATTTAAAACCAGTAGAATTTCCATATAATTAAAATATTGTCAGATACACCACTGAGACATGCAGGGTCTTGATCCTGTCCAACTCTCCCATCTTACTTTCCTACATTCCAGCTGCTCTGACCTCTTTGTGTACTGGAAAATAACAAGCATCTATTTGGTTGATCCAACTTTTGAGGTTTCCATGGCTAATTGCAAATCTATAGAAAGGCCCAATCTCATTCCTTAGTATAAAATACAGTTGACTGTTGAACATGCAGGATTGTGCCACTGACCTTTGAACAGTTGAAAAACTGGGGGTATAATATTTGACTCACCAAAAATGTAAGAACTGAAAGCCTGTTGTTGACTACCTTCACTGAGTACATAAGCAGTCAGTTTAATGTTTGTGTGTGTTTGTGTGCGCACGTGTGCTGTACCATTTGCTTACAATTAGGTAAGAGAAAGAAATGTTACTTAGAAAGTTATAAGGAAGAGAACATACATTTATAGTAACTTACTATATTATATTACTGTGTAATTTTTTAAATCTGTTTACAAGAGAACCTGTGAATTAGTGGGAACCATGTAGTTTTAAGTTTGTCTTGTTCAAGGGTTAATTATAAATAATAAATAAGTACTCCTTGTTCCAATCACTCACATCATGGATTGCTAGATACCTACTTCCTATATATCTGTATCTTATCTTCATTGTTATGTTAAAAAAATCTTCACAATTTCAAACTTAAAAAAAAGTTTCTTCCTTTCTCACTTCTCATTCCCCTCTGGGTGACAGGCTCTCAGCTTCTGAAAGATTGCCCAGTAAGTGGAATATCTCTGATTTTCATCACAATTTGAGAACATGAGGCATACTAAAGGCTTCAACCTAGAAGGAACCCTGGTTTTATGCCCGGACATTACACTGGTGAATGACAAACACACAATCATTCCTGTTTTCACAGCATTAGGGGAGGACATGTGCCCAGGACAGCTGGAATATGGTGGATACAGCAATGACCACATTTGGTATCAGGATAGGGAGCTCTACTGGATTGCAAAGTATATATGGATGCCAGCATCTCACTAGCCCTATCTCTAAAGTGGGGGTGATTATGATAATAATAATAATTAGTGTTATCATATAATGGCTATGATAATACTAACTTAACAAGGTAATTTTAAGAGAATGAATGAATACCTATTATTTACTTAGCACTACCTGGTGTAAGAGCTCAACAAACATTAGCTCTGTTGAAGCTGATGATAATTAAATCTCAATTTAATAGAAAAACAGATATTTCTGTTTTTGGTACAATATACCATATTTTAATTGATCATGGGCATTTGAAGGAGACTGGGGTGGAATGGTATGCTGCTTAGGATTTTAATTCCGTATTAAGGGATCTATAATATGCACCTTAATAACATATATGAGAAAAAAATAGAAGAAAATGCTTCTACATGAGCAAATACTGCTTTATTATTGCTTTTGAGAATCTAGAAATATTATGCAAAACCATGATGTTAAAAACAATGTTTTCTAACATTTGTTTCTTAAACTAATACTTGTTCCCACAGGGTCAGTGCAAGCATAATTGCATTTGTTGAAAATGAAAAGCAAATATGTGAATACAATTCATGAAACTTTGGAAAAAATATTTATGCTTAGCACCATGACTTCTAATTTAAAAGATACATAAAGCACAGAGGACTCCTTGCAAAATGAGAACTCCTGTGTCTCTTTCCTCTTTGGTATTCAGAGTGCATCTATCTCTGCAGTATGGAGCTTGGGTAATTGGAATTAGTCTAAGGTTTTAATCTTTTGGGTAGAAGGACTGTATAAAAACACAGTCTGTTTTAAGCAACATAAAAGCATCATTCTAAATAGAAAAAATTGCACTTTTGGTCACCGAAAATGTTCACAGAACTTTGAGTCATCTAACAGTGGCCCTTTGATTTTCACAGGTGCAAAAACATTATAAAATGCAAAATATTTGTCGGATAGTATCTCCCAGTGAGACCTTATCTTTTGAAACTATTTGAAGTTGCAACTCTGACTTCCTTTTTCAGTTTTTCTCCTTAACACTAGTCACCACCTGGTCTACTATACAGTATACTTGTTTTTTTTGTTTGTTTCCCCCCAGAAGAATTAAATTCTAAGAGATCAAGAACTTTCATTGTTTCATAAGTTACTGTGTCCACAATGCCAGGAATAATGTATGGTACAATGGATGTGTTTAGTGACTTACTGTAATCATGTAACAAATATTTGTTCATACACAGTATTGGGTTTTGCATTATGGCATGCATGTAAATAAAGGACATTTCCTAATCTAGAAATAATAATAGAAATATGACAGTGCTATGGAGAGATGAATGTTGAGATAGGTGCATTTGTGTTGTTGACAAGAACAGCATGTCTATAGTATTTGATAAATGAGATGACCATTGACCAGAGAAATGATGCATGGTCCTTTGTTTAGATATATTTAAATTGGGTTTGCATGTTTCGTAGCATGTTGTTTGACATGTTAAGACATTCCATTTTTGTGTGATTTTGATTGAGACAGTTCTAACAGAAACCTTTTACAGTGGAGCATTTGAGTATTAAAATGATGTAATCAATACTACTCAAAGTCTGCATCAAGTTTTACCCTGGTCTGAAGGTGGTAGATTAGCCTTGGGCCAAGTGGAAGAGCCCTTCATTTTTTCTGTCTGTGAGATTCTTCAAGATTGGGTTGCCTGTTATATGAAGGTAGCCCCTATTGTCTCCTGTTCTCACATTGTGTGTGCCTTGCATGATTTCAATGCTTAGGACTTGTTTGTGTGAGCAATGAGAGTGGGTAAATACCATGATATTCTCCCTGTCAAACAGAGAAAGTCTGTGAGAAGTCCAAGGCAGAGGTAGATGCATAGATGGGTTTTTAATATCCAAGAGTATACCAGTATAGATATTAGAACATATTTAGTTTATTTTCATATTTGGGGACACTTTAATGTTTCCCAAGTAATTTTCCTATGTGGGTGATACCAGTGATGGTAGCTTGGAAAAGAGGGTGTGACCAGTATATACCAAGAATATGTTGTACTCATTTCATCTCACAACTGTCATGGACGCATTGTTCTTATTATCCCCATTACATCTATCTCGACCAGAGCTATCATAGCTTTACTAATAAATGAGAGAACCAGAATGAAAACACAAATTCTGGCCCTGAATGCTGTTTCTATTATTTATTCTGAGAGGAAAAATGAGTTTTATGTGACAGCATTTTTTGCTTTTTTTTGTTTGTTTGTTTGTTTTTGTTTTTTTTTTTTTTTTGCAATAGAAACTTATTTCATGTGACTCATGGCACACTTTTTTGAGCCTATAATGTGCGACAGGTAAGATTATGATCTGTAGCAGCCAGTTTTAAAAAATGTGCTTTATTTTCTAATATTATATTGCAGCCTTCTGTCTTCAATAACATATTCTCCAAAATTAGAACGCAAGACCTCAGAGTGCATAGTTCCAGCAGACAGTGAAAATGAGAAAGGAGAACGAAATAGCAAACGAGTGTGTTTTAATGTCACAGGAGATGAGCAGGAAGATTCGGGTCATGACACTATCAGCAACAGAGACTCTTACAGGTAATTCATTTATTCCTTAAACCCATTTTGCCAACAAAGTCAAATGTGATTCAAATGTGGAAGAACTTTTCCACAAAGATCTTAGCCATTTTTTTTTGATAATTGTTTTGTTTATGACTCTAGCAAAATAACTGCTAGCTATTACCCCCACATAAAACATAGTGAGGCAGCATAAACATTCATGTTTTTTCCCTTTTTAATTTAATAATTTGGAAAAATATTTTTTTCTCTAGCTACATGGACCTAATTTGGGAGAGTTCTTGTTCTATTATGGATGGTGTAATGGGAGACCCTCAGAGGCCATGACTATGTTATTTGAGTTCTTATCCCCAAATCCTATGGTTGATACAGTGAAAAAAAAAGGACTTATTTCTGAAGAGTTGGCATAACTCAAAACAAACAAAATAACAAAGTTAATCTTTCTGAAAAGTGGGAGCTATTTTTTTGTTTCCTGACAGCCATGTCAATAGCATAAATACATTCTAACAACCTCTTACTTTTTGAAGTTTTTTATTTGGGATGATTTACATCATTCAGTTTTGCATATAGTGAAAATTTATTATAAATGTTTAATATTTCAAATTTGCATAGTTTATAGAGGTGAGGCTCACATTCATTTTATTTATAGTAAGTAATGCTTATTTCCTTCCCAACCAGTGCTCCTGTCTATTATTATCTTTTGTTTACTTGCCTGATCATTGTCTTATTCTTCAAAATAATATTCATGACATTCCCTAAGATTTTAAGACAATGAAGATAGAGATTTTTTCTTTCCTTTTTTCCAAAAATATATGATTATAGAAGTATAAAGATATTTCACAATTTTGAGAAATAGTTTATTTCTCATTCTGTATAGTTTAGCTACAATATCATCAGGAATTATGTTTCTAAATTTCATATCCGATACCAGTCTATCTAGTATCAGATAGTTTATGAAATATATAATATCAGTGAGATCACATAAATAAATCTGATCCAGATAAAACAATATGTAAAGAGTGGGTTTAAGTGATTCTTTGAATTCCTACTATTAAATTATTTTTACTGGTTGTGGAGCTTAATGTTTATATAGCAATGTTAATAATTTTAGCGGTAATAGTAAGCTTTTATTATCAAGAACCTAGAAATATATCAATCTCTATAAAGTGTAGTCATGGAAATTTTCACATGTATATGGACTTTTTTAAAACAGCATTTTTTTTAAAGCATTAAAAAGAAAGTATTTTAGCTTTCCTGGCTGCCTGACTGTAGCAGTATGAAAACAGGAACAAATAAAAAGTTTTTTCCCTCACTTTTTAATCTATAAGTTAGTATTAATTAGCATACAGTGAACTGAAATTTCCTGCCAAGAAGCTGAGGTTTACGATTACTTTAGTGAGTGTTTTCTTTCCACTGGGCAAAGTGAAAATTTTAAAGTAGTAAGGATTTAACTTCTTTAACAAAGTATCAAGAATTGGGTGGCAAAATCATCAGAAATTTATTATCATCCAGTTATACAGTCTGGGACTAGAAATGTGAAGTCCAGGTGTCAATCGTTTTGAGTCTTTCTGAGGTTATAGATAGCAATCTCTGTCAGACTCTTGACTTTCAACAGCCATCTCTCTCTGCTCTTGATTCTCATGGCACTTTCCTTCCAAATTCTGTCTTCGCCTTCCTACCAGATTGTCAAGGAATAGCTTCTCCAGTGAATTTCCATAATTGAAAACACTTTCTACCTTGAAGCCAGTATGGCCTGAGATGGCATTGAGAACTGCCTTTACCTGCCATTAAAACAGCATATTTTGTTTTATTTATCTTAGTTGAAGACAAAAACTCTTACTCATTACTGTTTTTATACAGTGTTCTAAAATGAAAAGACATTAAACAGATATAAAGTTATTTTCATTAATCATATTTTGCACAAACTAATGGCTAACCAGGAAAGTTTATTTTTATTTAACACATGGGGAAATGGGATAGTTTCACATAATCCCAACCACAAGCCAGAGTGGTAGGCTCTGATATATTAACTCTGTTTTACATAGAAGGCAGATGAGATTCTTGGTTACATAAATTAAACAAACAGGTATGCTGGATAAAAGCTTCTTTTTTAACCATTTTACTACTCCATTTGAAATGAATTTGAATGAATACAAGATGATGATTTATAGGGATTTGTTATATAACACAAATTAGCCACTTATATATATATATATATATATATATATATATTTTTTTTTTTTTTTTTAACTTTTAGCTTCTCAGGGTACCAATATGCTCTTTAATATGTGGTTTCTCTCCAGTGAGAAATCACACATCTAAAAATACTGTGTTAGCTCAAGTTCTAGGATCATAATAAAATGACCCTGACAGTCTCTGTTTAGGCTAATCTAGAATTTCAAAATGTAAATTTAAAGTTAAATTATTTTTTACTTATTTTGAAATAAAAAAAATGAATTGCAGTATTTCTAAAATCTTTGTCATCATGCAGATACAAACATTTTGAGCATTCTTTCCTCCCACATGCATCACTATTGAGCTATCCTGAGGTAGAGATTGTAAATTGAGCTCTCTTGTGTGCAGACAGGGTCCCCAGCCTTCCTGAAAGAGCTTTGAATGCAATTGATGAGTTCTAATTTAAACTCTCAAAGGGTTTGAAAGGCAGGAATCAGGAAACAGGAATTTGATTAGCAATTCAGCGATAGGTATATGCCTTGAAATAGATTATGAAGAATTTTGAGTTTGATTTAACTCCGTGTTTTGTAACTACATTTTTAATAACCCATTTAAAATTAGAGTATGTTGTAAGACAATTTGAGATAACACTGAATTAAAAGAAATTTTTAAATGAATTGAGTAAAACAAATATATCTCATCATATTTTGTAAAACAATGTATTCATAAATATAATGGTTGCCTATGTTAATGAGAAACGACATGGATCCCTGGCATACTAATGTGTAGCTCCTTGTTTTCAGTGACTGCAACAGCAATAGGAATTCTGTCGCTTCCTTCACTAGCATCTGCAGCAGCCAGTGCAGCTCATATTTTCACAGCGATGAAATGGACTCAGGTACGTTAGGGTTCGGTGAAGGCATGTGTACCTTTTGATGCTAGTCCTGTTAGAGACACTTTCAAAAGATGCATGTGTTTGATCCACATGTGCTTTTGCCTTCCAACAACCTTTCTTGGTAGCTGCATTTTGTTTTATGTGCTTTATAAAGTCAATTTTCCATTCTCATTATAAGCAGTGTGAATAGAAAGGAGATGAAAGAAAAGAAACTCATTTTTTCTTGGTATATGCTTTATGATCTTTCTGTGGGTCTATGAAGGATGATAGATACACTGGAAGTAGGTTTGACTAAAATAGTAGGCTTTGTGGATTGGAGTGAGATGTTAGGAAGGGCTTTGAAACTAAGAATTTTAGGCTGCCAGATGTACCTGCACTAGTCCTCTGTGGGGGTGGTGGGAAAAGGAATGGTAAGAAAATGCTTATAGGGCCAACTTAAGAATATCTAATTTGGGGAACTTTAAGAACTAAGTTTTCACATCCAGTAGGACTAATATTCATTTTTGGATATGCAGTTTATTTCAATTATTCAACTTTTAGAAAAATGCACCATTTGGAAAAATCTTTAACACATGGCATTGAATGTTCTCTGAGGCTTCTGCTTTTGCCTCTATGTTAAGAGACCAATAACCTGATATCATAACAACAAGTGAATCATTTAGATTTTTTTTCTTCACAGGAAAACTCATGTTTGGAATAGGAACTCATGTTAAATTGTTTTAATTTTAGGTATATTGTTTTAGAATATTAAACATAAGGTGAATATTTCTTTTTTTAATATAGGTGATGAACTTCCCTTAAGTGTTCGAATTTCTCATGATAAACAAGACAAAATACATAGTTGCCTTGAGCATCTTTTCAGCCAGGTATGATCGAATAGTTTGTTTTTCTCACAGACTCAACAGTGGAAAATCATTCTTTTGGACTCTGTACAGAACTTGGAATAGAATGGGAAGAACTCTAGATCTTCCTCTAACCTTTTTACCCACATTTCCACAATTTAAGATAGAAATAGTTATTCATCCAACTAATCTAAAAGATGGTTGTGAATATCCAGTATTTTGCAATATTTGGAAAATTATAAACAGTTACATACATAGGGATTATTCTTTTAATTATTTGCTCTTTGTGGGTTTTATAATATGTTCTGCTCAATATTATTCCCAGTTCTAAGTACAGGCTGTTTTGGGACACATGTATATGATATTTAAAAAAAACTTTTTATCTGTAATCATTCATAATGTAGAAGATCTTAACAATTTGCAAGGATTCTGTTAGCTGTAAGTGTTTCTTTTTAAAAAGTCTGGAACTTTTTTTTGAAGAAAATTTATATTTTGTATTAGTATTTAATAGGATTAAGAATAAACTTCACAGGCATAATGGGGTTTCAAAAACTTGAATAAAAAAACATATTTTCAATATATGTTTTTCAAAATATTTATTATGTATTGGGAGACATATTCTCTGCTGTTATGATAGGTGGATTCCATTGCCAATCTCCTAAAAGGGCAAGCTGTTGTGAGGGCCTTTGAACAAACCAAGTACCTCACACCAGGACGAGGATTACAAGGTATGGTTTTGAAAAAAGAACAGTTAAAAGCAACTGGGAAATTGAAGTGGAAGATGATATATCATGAAATAAAAGCACTGTATAAGGGAAGTAAAGTTCTTCTTGCTTCTGTCTCATAGTTCACAATATACTCTTGATAATTTGGATTATGTAAAAATAAGTCAGCATTACAGCTTTTAGATTTCTTTGTAAGTTTTCATTGTCTAATACCCAGACCAAATAGAAATGAGTTTGTTTAAGGGAGGTAATTACTAAGTTATTTTCACTAAAAGCAAACATTTGCCTGTATTAGTGGGGTGAGGTGGTCACAGAACAGCATAAGGCATGCAGAACAATATCCTAGAACACTTTCTGACACTGAGTTTAGAATATTGAAAGCAGAGTTTTCCTATACTTGCTTCTTTGTTTTAACACTTGCAGGAAAATATAGCTAAGATTCAATATTTTAGATTTAATAAAATTTCTCTGGTGTTATAGCTAAAGGAATTATCATCATAATAATCTCAGGCAACAACAGTGAAAGAAGGGATTCAGAACTTAAACTTATTTATTGGTAAATGGTTGAAACTAAAAAGTTTTTGTGTACTTATTTAGAATTTCAGCAGGAAATGGAACCAAAGCTGAGCTGCCCCAAAAGGTTAAGGCTTCACATCAAACAGGATCCTTGGAATCTTCCCAGCAGCGTTCGGAGTCTTGCTCAGAACATCAGGAAATTTGTTGAAGGTCAGGATGAAAAATGAAGACTATCATGTATCACTAGCAGAAATCATTTAAAAACCCATTAAAACCCAAAGTTCAGTAATGCCTTGAATACTTTTCAATGTGTTTCTTATTATGAAGAAACAAATGACAAGGGTGAGAGAGGAGGCAAAGGAGGGTAAGACTCAAATTTATGTTCCAAGGCTATAGATAATAACCACTGTAAAATGACAAACTGTCTCCACTAATAAAATTAAGGCTCATACTTAAGAAGAGAAGTTGAACATGAAGAGATTTTAATGTTTTATAATATGAAATATAAATATATAATATTAGAAGAATTTATAAAAGATTTACAAAAAGCATGCAGCAAGATTTTACAGAAAGTCTCAGATTTCAGACTGTCTGAATAAAAACCAACATAGATAGGTTGCATCATTAGTTTTGAATTTTCATTCAAAAATAGTTGTCTATGTTGGTTGTAAGTAACTTCCATGATATTATTTACTTAACATTCTATAATTGGTACAAGCTTCAACTGTATACATGCATAATATAATATAAAGAATTATATATATATATATATATAGCATGCATGCATATATCTATATATATATGATCTTTTTTTTTAATTTTAAATAACTAAGGGTAAAAACTCTGCTAAACAGATTATTGATCAAGGTCAAAATCCATAACAACAATAAGAACTCATGCAAGAGATGGCAAGATTTAATGATGTTTCATGAGTTCATGTAATTCAGAACTTCAGGGCATTCGAGGGTCTTAAGAGGTGGATAGAAGTTGTCTAGGAAGATCGGCAAGATTATTAGGTTGAGTGAATGGGGTTTATGTTATTTAGTACCATAATATGGTGTTAATTTTCATCACTCAGTTAAAATGTGATGTTAGTGATAGCGATTGAATAACTATTGTTTTCTTTCTCTGCAGAGGTAAAGTGTAGGATACTCCTGGCTCTTCTTGAATATTCAGGTAATATTTTGCATTATTTTTATTGTTTGAAGTCATTGTGATGCATAACCATAAAAATCTCATGATATGAAGGCAATACCGTCAACTGTTAAAAATAGATGGAAATGTGATACCCGTATTTGCCAAGAAGCAAAAAGGTTTCTTGAAAAAGTCTTAGAAACAAACAAACAAAAACCCCTGCTTACTCTTAATAAATACACAATTGGATCTCAAACTGTAAAAACATTAATATTATATATACAGAATATAATTTTAAAAAAGAAAGGAAACGGGGTTTGATAAAGTTAATTGTACCAATGGGAGCTATAGAACCTGTGTCTAACTTTTCTTTATGAATGAAGATGTAGTTGCCGTTGGATTCAAGAGGTGGAGAAATAGACTTTGCTTTTGATGGAAGAAGTCAAAATGTTAATATGTAAGGGCCTGAGTATGGGTAGGAAGAGAATTGTGACCACTTAAAAAAATCTTCAATACTTGGAAAATTTCATATATAAATAAATATGCCAAGTTAAACAAGAGGGTTTTTGTTGTTTGTTAGCTATTTCCTAAATAATAAACAACCCTTTGCTTTGCTTTTAGACTAAGAAAAATAACAAAAAATGGCCTTGATGTTTTTGACTTTATCAGTAATATAACAGTAGGACCTTATTTTTATGAATTTCATTGAGTTCCCACAACCACTTGTGAGAATACAATTTTTTCTACAATTTCAAAAGTAATCAGTATTCAGATTGATATCTAGCAATATTCACTCAACACATATCTTTGGACATCTAGAAAAGCAGACCTATAAATAGATGCCTTACTTAGTTCTGACAATCCAGAATTCATTGCTTCTATGTATTCAAATGCCTTTTCTGACATTGTTATTTTGATTTCAATTTTGCTTTTCTGTCAATTCTTTTTTATACTTCCTGTGCTCATTCTTTTTTTCTCCTACATAGAATGTCACCTGTAAAATGGTAGTTAAATCACTTCAGATTGTTGACTGCAAAATTATTTTCTCCTAAAAAGGGTAGACTCTATCTGCTGAAAGTTGTTCTTAACTCCACTGATTTCTGTCTTTCTCTCTACCTTTTTGTTTCTTTTGCTTTCTGTTCTCTCCAACTTCAGAATAATTACTTGGATTACTTATATCTTTCTAGACAGCTAGCTAGCTATGGAATTTGAGCTTTTAAACATTTTAAATTAAAGGAAGTTTGTTTTTAAAATGTTTGTGGAAGATGAACTTAAGTAGGTTCTTAAATACTGAAAAGAAAGGGAAGCTTTTGGTAGGTAAAACAACAGCAAAGTAGACATTAGTATTCCTTTTACAAGAGAATTCTTACTCTCCAAAAATAATAAGCTGTCAAAAAACTAACAAAAAAGCAGAACTTTCTGCTCTTCCTCTTTTGCTAAAAGCTGGAAACTGCAGTTGTGATTCTTAATGATAAAAATGAGGAAATAGGATCATTTTTGTTAAGGATGAATACTCATGAATTTTGAACAGCTGTAAATTTTTGCTGTAAATTAATATATGTTGGCTTCTTTATCTATCATGTTGTTTCTTTGCCAGTAAATAATGGAGCACCCACTCATTGCCAGACCCCATGTCTCATCTATAGTAAAGAAGAATTTCAGTAATAATGTTTAATATTACTAATATTTTCAGATCTTTATTTTATTTATCTTTATTGCAGATCTACTAAGTAGATATTTATATATAGGGCTCTTATACCTAGGATCATTTGGTTAAAAATTGGTGGTGGGAGTGATGCAGTAACAGACACTTGAAGGGTGTGGTATCATATTTCTAAGTTGTATTCAGTGCTTTAAATTATTTTAACCTCAACTAAAGGTAATTAATAGCTAACTGAATGAAAAGGAAAATAAACAAAATTGATGAAATGAGTTGAAAGCAGATTATATGCATCTAAAGTCCTTAAGTATAATTCATGTTGTATGCTTCTTCTTCTGGCCTTGATAAGTGACAGTCCCTTGAGGAACGCTATCATGTCAGAAAATCCTCACCATGTGGTGTGATTAGCCTCTAGTAAGAGAATAATCTGGGCATGTGGTTGCAGAAGGAAGTACATGGTACTTCCCGAAAGAGAGGAGAAACTTCCTAAGGCGAGATCATATTTAAGTAATTTATAATTATACTAGTTGAAGAATGGTTTAAAGTTTTCATGGTGAGAAGGACCAGAGGTGTGGATTTTAAATGCATTTGTAGGCATTATTTTTTTAAGGAACACTGGGCGAGTTCTGTGTGCCCAAAGAGGAGAGGTCTGTACAGCCACTATTTCAAGATATTTCGTGGTGTTTTGGATGCATTGTTTTATTAGTCTCACAAGAATCATGTGAGTTTTTGTAGATATGTGTAATGAATGAAGGGAAGTCAAATCCTTACTTATTTACTTTACTTGAACTTTTATACTCTAACTGCATGTGTTAGTCAACAAATTACCCATTTGGATTACCCATATAAATCCAAATAAATCCAGGCATTTCAAGAAGCCAGAGAATGAGCTTACGTATTTTTATTCCACTTAATTAAATTGTTAATTGCTCTGTTTGGCACATTATCTTCATTTATTCAGTAAATATTCACTGAGTGTCTACTCTGTTATGGAAATGTCTGCCATGTTGTTAACTGATAATCAAAGCGTACAGAATTGACATAGCCAGCCACTGTGATGGACTAAGACAGCCAGTGCATGTAGTTCAACCTATATATAAATAAAATGCAATAATAAAATAAAACTACACATAAAATTTTATATAAAGCTAAGTATTCTAAATGTTTAACTCTTTTTCTCATAAAATTATTGAGAATAGAGTACTAAAAGTAAAATCAAATAATTGGATGTGATTACATTTGTATATTCATGTCTTTGTTGGTTAATAAAAGTCAATATTCAGTGTTTTTGCTAAACAGCAATTAAACAATTATGTTTTTTATCAGTGGGTGGGAATACCGAGTAAAGGAAGCATTTATTTTGTGTTACACATTATTATTGACAGTGCTTCTTCTTTTCATAAGATTGTTAACAGTTGAAATGTTCAATACACTTTTGAGAGTGATTACTTTTGCCCTTATTTCTCTAACAGAAGTTTTTTTTCAATTTACAAATATATGGTTGGTATTCATATAATTTGTATATATCCCACCACTCAAGGAAATCATCACTTTGTGGTAAAGTTTTCAGAGCACCGCTCTGTTGCATTTCAAAAATTTTGGTGCAGAGCAGCAGTTCACTGGGTCATAACAAAGTAAGTCCTTCAAAAACCCAGTCAATTGTAGAATGAGAATCCTAGTGAAAATTCAACTTATGATAAGGTTGTAAATACATTGCTTATGTCAAAGAAATAGAGGAAATTTTGAATTAGACATACCAATAATTTGTAAGGTTGAATAAATATATTCAGGAGATACCAATTTACTATTTACTGCAAACAGACATCGATACTCTTCACCATGTGCATTTTGTAGTAAAAATAGTTAATAATATTGTATTTGATTTGTAGCATAAATTAAAAAATTAAACTTTAAGTTTTCTTTATGGAAGTGTGTAACGAATGTAAATTATGTTCCGTCAGAAAATAATAACCTTAGAATTGTCCTTGTGTTTTATAAAAGCAATTTAATGATTGCAAAATAAAGTCACAGTGTCAATTAAGAAAGTTAATGTTTCTGATATACTTTAGTGTTTAATGTTTCCTATAAAGCGTATTTGGTTAATCGTGCTCATTAGTAGAGTACAACCTCACAATTTTCAAGTGGTGAGTTTAGTGAAAGAATGAAATTGCAGCAAAGGTAAAGGCTTAATTAATAGTTCCTACTCACCTGTGACATTCCTTCAAGCTATTTTTTTGTTCTTCTGGATCACAGACAGTGAAACACAGCTCCGAAGAGACATGGTATTCTGCCAGAGTCTTGTGGCCACTGTGTGTGCCTTTTCTGAGCAGCTCATGGCAGCCTTAAACCAGATGTTTGATAACAGCAAGGAGAATGAGATGGAAACTTGGGAAGCCAGCAGAAGGTGGTTGGACCAGATAGCAACTGCAGGTGTCCTTTTTCACTTTCAGTCACTTCTGTCACCAAATTTGGTAAGGATCACAGTGACTCCCTCTATTTTGTTAACTGTGACATACATTGCAGTGTATTCTGAAATAAGAAGTGGGCTCTTCATTTCTATATCAGCAGTCAGTCAGCTACTTAAAAGAGTATTTTCTTTCTAGTGGAAATATATTTTCAATAAGTATGTAGAAGGCGAATATTCCTTCATTCTGATTTTCATTTATTCTCAGTGACTGCTAAAAGATGAGAAAGCCTCCATCTGTTACTAATTCCTATATTCCTAAGCACTGACTGAAAAAGGTCATTGGAGGAGAAAAGGTCTCTCTGCTGCTCTTCCTTATTTCCAAACTAGGAAACAGACTACCATGAAGGCAGCGCTCCCACTGAGATTGATATTCTCAAACATGCCTGATAGACTTACAACTTGCATACCATACTGACAGCCTCATTAAAATTTGCATGTGTTAGATGATTTTAGCTCTTTCTTTTGCATGTTTGTCCTGCTAAGTCTCAGAACAGGGCCTTAATTGCTGTAGTGTATACCATTGTTATGCATCAGTTTTCCACAGTTGGATATGAAGAAACCATCTTGAAATATTTGCTAAATAAAACTGTGCACTCCATGTGGAGGATCAATTTCCTATGTGGTGTCTAAAACAAAGCAGTAAGAAGCATTTGATTAGTGAAGACACTTTAAACAAGGTGTTTTTGGGAAAGTGTTTAAAACAAAAGGAATTGTCTGTTGAATGAATAAATGAGATTTCATTTCTATTTTTAAAACTGCCACTGTCTAATCAAGTACTGGTACTTTTACTTTAGATTTTATTCTATTTTAAATTCTAAGGAATGAGAGAAAATATTTCTAAATCATATATCTGATAAGTGACATATGCAGAAGAGGAATCCTTAAAAAAATTAAAAAATTAATTAAAATAGTAGGCAAAGATTTTGAACAGATATTGCTCCAAAAGAAAAAAAAAGATATAAAATGTACAAACACACTCAGAGTTAATCAACATCATTAACATTTGGGAAAATCCAGGTCAAAAACATGGTGAGAAACTGTCCTGGGGTGTGAATGACTGTAATCCAAAAGACAGACAAAAACAAGTGCTATCAAGGATGTGGAGGAATTGTAGCCCTTAGACATTGATGATAGGAATGTAAAATAATTTCATCATGTTTAGAAAGTAGTTTGGCAATTTTTAAAATGTTAATATACAGAACTTACGTACTACCCAGAAATTCATTCCAAAGCACCCAACAGAAGTAAAAAAAAAAAAAAAAAGTATTTAAAAAATTATGCAGATGTTCTTAGTAAAATTATTCATTGTAGCAAAAAAGGTGGTAACAACCCAAACAACTGATGAACTTATTTATCCAAACAAGTGTGTTTTATCCATGCAAAGAATATTATTTCACAATAAAAAAATGAAATACTGATACATGCTACAACCTAGGTGACACTTGTAAACAGTATGCTAAGTCTCAGTGAAATACCCCAGTTATAAGAGACCAAATATTGTTTGATTCCATTCTTACATAATGTGCTCAATAGGCAAATTTTAGAGAGTGAAAGTAGGTTAGTGGTTGCCTGGGGCTGAGGATTGGGAGAAGGGACATGGCAAGTAAATGCTAATGGGTCCTAAGCTTATTTGGGGGATGATAAAATATTCTAAAATTAGATGGAGAGTTATAATACTTTGTGTGTGCTTTTAGACCCCCTGATTTGTGAATTTTATAATATATGAGTTGTATCTCAACAAAGCTGTTTTCTCTGTTCATCTTGCATGACCCTTAAGTTTATTTTAAAATATGAAAAAAAAATCAAAATGTTATTTTAAAAAGATCAAAGAAACCTTTTAAGGTTTCTGCCTCTGTAACAAGACCATAAAAGTCTCCTAGGGACAGAAGTGACATTCTTGAGAGCTGCAGGCTCTGTCCTGTGTGTGTGTCCTTGATCACCCGGGTATATTGCTCCTGCCACATAGACCCTAGCACTGTGGCAATCAGAGGCCAGCCTCTTTGGAGCATTTCTTTCTATATGTTTTCCTCTCAACTGGAAAAATGTTGATTCTTTATTCATAACAATTCTGGGTTCATGGTCTTTTTCTGCTGCTGTAAGGAACTTTTAAAAAAAACACGAACAAACTGGTAACAGAACTAAAGCATACTGCAAAGGAGAGAAAGGTAAAGAGGGCAAAACCAGGGGAAGCCTTGAGCACAAGGGATCATGATGTCTGTTTGTGGGGGTTACGGGGGTGAGAGAACTTTGGGGTATACAACAATGTAAGAAAAAATATTTTTTAAAAAATCCTCAAAAAATAAAAAAAAGGAAAGAAAGAAAGAACAGCAGTACTGTAAAAGTTTCTCCTGCGTTTATTCTGTACTGAGCGATATGTTAAGTACCAAACTAAGACACAAAGGTCACAACTCTCTTAACATTTTGATTTTTATGCTGCCCTCTTCAGGATCTACAGCTGTTTTAGTGATTCCTTTTCACACAATGGGGATTCCTTGCCATCTGCCTCACCCTTTACTAATACTATCAAAATATATATGGCTATAAGCTTACTGCAACTTTTTAAAATGTGCGCAAAGCTTTTTCAAATTATTATTTGAAAGGATCATTGATGTTCTTAAAGAGACAAATGTTCTCAAATAATAATTTTAACTTTAACAGAGAACCTGTGTGTGATGCCACTGATATGCTTTCAGGAGGAAATTAGTAAAAGACTGTATGTAGGTAGTACTCTAAACTGCTAATAAGACCAGGAGGTAGTAGTAGATGGATAATAGTGCTGAGACCTACCCTGAACTTCTTATGGTGTCTGGGTCTTAAAAGCTCTAAAATCATATGCTGAAAAAGTGAGACAAATGATTTAATTAAATTAGAGCTCTTATTTACAAGATTCTAGAGAAAGGCCCCATAAAGGCAAGTGAGGTGAAAATCATGATTCTTGTTTCCGAGCTCTTGGGAAGAAAAATCATTACATACTTGCAAATTTCTTTTATCACAGTTGTGATTAATTACAAATTGAATAAAGCATAGATTATTTTGTTTTAAAATAGGAAGACCATTATGAACTGTAGCCTTTAATAAAACAATATATTTGATTTTTGGCTGTTAGAAGATTATAGAAGTTTAGAAGTAAACACTGTGCTTTTTATGTACACATTAGTAAATAATAAATGAAATAAATAGGATTAAATTGGTAGAAAAAATTTGAAAAGTTGTACAGAACCATAAAAAAGGGAACATATAAAAAAGTTTGACTTTGGGGATTTGTTAGTTAAATTTTCTATAATCAGTCTATATTTAAGTATGACTCATTTAGTTTTTATGTAAATAAAACACAAGTGAAGCTATTTTTTGGTCTGAATTTATGTCAAATTCTGCTCTATAGTATTTTGTCCTATTCTGTCCTATATAAGCATGCTGTGTATTGTTTTCCTTTTTAGACAGATGAACAAGCCATGTTAGAAGATACACTAGTAGCACTGTTTGATTTGGAAAAGGTTTCTTTTTATTTTAAACCTTCAGAAGAGGAACCGCTGGTTGCTAGTAAGTAGTTGAATATTTTATAGAATTTCTTTGTCATCAGACAATAAAATAATGTTGATATAATATATTTGATATGCAATTTAAATTATTTTTGATAAAACATACATTTAGGGTATATAGTTTATAATGACCAATGTAGAATGATAGAAGGTATATATGTATATATGATACGTATATGATTTGTATATTTATGATTTATTTATATATGTGATTTAAACTACAGATAATTAAAAATTTTTATTTTCAAATTGCATTTTTCAAATTATTAATTTGTCCCCAAATGTATATATATGATATATATATATGATTTAAATCTACAGATAATTAAAAATTTTGTTTTCTAAATTGCATTTTTCAAACTATTTGTCCCCCAAACTTTTTTAGTATATGTGTCAATTTTTATGCTGGTCAAGGCTTAGATTGTTACTCTGGTAAAAAAATACATAGCATAAATTTTCTACTTAAATATTTTCAGTCTACTATTGAGTGACAGTAAGAACATTTACAGTGCTGGGCAAATATTTTTACCATCCATCTCCCAAACTTTTTATCCTCCCATACAGATAGACCATAATCATTGAGTGATAATTCTCCAGCCCCTACTTACCCAGTTCCTTGTAACCTCTATTCTACTTATGTTTATATGAATTTGTCTATGGTAAGTACTTCATATAAGTGTGATCATGTATTAATTTTCCTTTTTGCATCTTTTTCCTGTCAAAAATTTTTTATAAAAGGACAACTATATTTCTGGCTATATGCATAAGCACTGTGTGCTCCAAAACTTTTACTCAAATATACAACAAAATTGATTCAATTATATTTTCATTCCTCATCTTCAAAGAATGTGTGGGTAGGGAGGTAAAGTAAATGTATCAGGTCAAGAATTGAAAGAGATCTGAGTTTTACTGAGTACAGAGAAAGGGAAAAATGAAGCGATAAAGAAAATAGTATTTGAAGTCAAGAAACTCAAATCTAAATCCTGGCTCCATTCTCATCAGTAAATTTGAGAATATTAACTTTATCTGACTCAGTAGGTTTGAGAAACTTAAATTAGAAAAAGTATAGTTGACTCTTGAATGACACAAGAGATACTGGTGTAAACCCTTCACAGTCAGAAATCCACTTATATCTTTTGACTCTCCAAAATTTAATATTTTATTTTCAATTGGAAGCCTTACTAATAGCACAAACAGTGGATTAACACATATTTTGTATATTACATGCATTTATTTTTTTGTTCAAATAACATTGGTTTATACATTGTATATGATTCAGAACTATGGGCACATACCTATCTAGATGCATGTTACCATACTACACCCACCACTAAGGCAAATACAGTTTTTCAGTATTTAGCTACCTTTATCTTTGTTCTCTACCATCCACCTCCCTACCTGGTATCCTCAATTTTACAGTCAGATTATAGGGTTTATTCTTAGCTTGGTTCTGTCCTTTTATTTTGCTTCTGTGTATTCACATATGAATACCATATCAATTTATACCTTTCTCCTTCTGGCTTATTTTGTTTAGTATAATTACTGTCATGTCCATTCATTATGTCCATGTTGTCACAAACGGCAAGAGTTAATACTTTGATGCTTGCGTACTCTTCCTCTGTTTTTTTATACCACATCTTCTTTATCAACTCATATAGCCTCAGACATAACTTCACCATTGTAAATACTGTTGCAGTGAACATAGGCATACATCTAGTTTTTCAAATGCAAAATGTTTTTTGCAGTTTTTACTAGATGCTTAGGAGTTGAACTCCTGGATCATGTGGGAACTCTATTTTTAATGTTTTGAGAAACCTACAGATGTTGGACCAGTCTGTAGTCCCATCAAAAGAGAGTAAAGATACCTTTTTCTCCACATCTTTGGTAGACAGACAGACAGACAGACAGGTAGGTAGATAAGATAGATAGATAGAT
>PVHY01019653.1:0-27011 GCA_004024945.1 Uropsilus gracilis | reverse complement strand
TGTTTGGACTTTTCTTCCTGGCCTTTTGCTTGTCTTTCCATATCCCCTAGATCAGTGAAACCGTTTCGATTCTGTCTTTTTCTTTCTGACGTGTTTCTGTTAATCTGATTCCTTCTAGGTACATCCATGTTACCATAAATTTGTCAGATTTGCCATTTTTACTTGATGGATAATATTCCACTGTGCATATATTCCACATCTTTTTCATCCATTCATCTGTCTTGGGACATTTGGGTGATTATATATAGTGCTGCAATAACTGATTGCACATATATTTATATATATTTACATTGTTGTATAACCGTAGGTTCTTCCACCACCTTGTCACTCATGAACCATCATTTTAATCTCTTGTGCCCATCTCTTCCCAGATTTCACCATCCCCCTCCCTTCCTCTATGCTCAGTTCTGCTGACAGTTCCTTAGTTTTAATTTTCTTGTCCTATTGTTTGTTTGTTATCCCTCTATCCCACATATAAATGAGGCTATTCAGTATCTTTCTTTTCTTTCCTGGCTTCTTTCTGCCAGCATGAGTCCTTTTAGGCCTATCCATGTTGCCACCAATGACATAAGTTTGTCTTTTTTGATTGCTAAATAATATTCCATTCCAAAACTTTTTGATCCATTCATCTGTTTGGAGGCATTTGGGTTGTTTCCATAGCCTGGCTATTGTAAATAGTGCTGCAATAAACATCTGGGTTCAAGTGTCCTTTTGAATGAGTGTTTTGGGGTAGATTCCCAGAAGTGGAATTGCTGAATGAAAGGCCTTCATATATGCAAAAAAAAAAAAATAATAATAAGTCCAAAGAAGAAGAAATTAAGAAAAACACTCTATTTGCCATTGTACTAATGGAAACTAAACACCTGGGAATAAACGTAACAAAAGATGTGAAAGACCTAAAAGACCTAAATAGAGAACGATCAAATATTGCTAAAAGAGAGAAAAGAAGATGCCAAGAAACGGAAAGACACCCCACCCCCCACCCCACCCCCGCTCGCAGCATTATCAATGTGGCTCACTGCCATTCTTACCAAAGTGCTAGATTTCTCCTGAGACAGGCAGCCCGGGGCCCCCTCCAAACGCTGGGGTTCTGCCTCTTTCCAGCTCGCACTTCAGGGGTCTCCTCACTTCCACCCCCTCAACAGGCGGGCATAGCCACACCCTTTCACCATTGCACACGCTGGTCCCTGCACCTCGTCTCTCAGGAGAACGCCTCCCCAGGGCTTTCACCTCAGACAGGGCGCAACTCTCCCTCCAAAAGCATCCCAGCCACCATGTCGCTCGCTCGGTCAGCCCGTGCTCCCTGCACTCTGCTATGTCCTGGCAGTGCTGTCGGCTGAGCTGGGCACGGGCCGACCCTAACCAGGTGGAGCCGGGCACGTAGAACTGGGCACAGGAGCTGCCACATTCTTATGTCCCACCCCCTGAGTCACCGAGACAGCACGACTCCGAACAGCAAAGGGATGTGTCTCCCAGCATCAAAGGACCACAAAGCACCAGCACCTGTGGTGGCTTTTTGTCCTCTGCTGCAACCACGGCCACTGTGGTGGGTTTTGCACGCTTCCCTGCAGCTTGGGCACCTGGCACCCCAGCCTGGCACCCCAGCACCCACCAAGACAGGGGCGGGGTGAGCTGCAGCCACCTCAAGCAGGCCAGGTTCATCGAGTCTAGCAGTCATAGGATGTCACAACCCTTGTTGGGGTTTGCAGGCCTTAGTGCTGTCAGGACACCAGGGAGGTGGGCAGGGCAGGGGGCTGGGCCAGTGCATGGCAAGTAGCCAGCTGGGTAGCAGGGGCTGGGAGGTAGACCCCAAGATCTTCTTGCTCCTCTCCGGGCTCCCTCTCCCAAGTCCCCTTGGCATCTGCCATTCTCCCTACATTCCCTTCACATCCTCCTTGTGCTCTCCTCCCCCCAGGGAAACAGCCCCCTTATCCCAGTTTTCCAGATGCAGGGGTGCCCCCTCACCCACACGCACATCCACTGGGCCAGGCGTGTGCCAACCGGGGTGGGCGGAACCCCACGGGTGCAGGTCTTGGTCATAGAGGCCAGTGATGGAAGAGCAAAACCCTGATGGTTAAACGGTTCGACGATGTGCAGATACACACGTGCTGCTTTGCTTCAAGCACAAGAAGGAGGAACCATCAGCATCTCTCTAACGCCGCGTGCGCCGGGGCACTTAAGCCCTCAGAGCAAGCCCTCCACGTTCACCAGAGTGCTATGGGGTGGAAGTGAGCAAAGGCCCACCTAAGAGTTAAAGCAAAGACGATTGAATCTGGACTTCCAAAGGGGTTACTTTCAGGTGTGGTTAGACAAGGAGTTCCAGGAATGAGCTCCTGCTCCCTCCTTCCCCCTGCACTTCTTTCTCTCTCTCTCTATCTCCCTCCTACTCTTCCCTCCCTCTTCTTTACCATCACCCCCTTTCCCTCCCCCCTGCCTCTCTTTGCCCTGTAGACCTTGATCCCAGGTCAGCCGAGGTCCAGACCCCTGTGATTTGAGGCCAGTGATTTGTGTGCCCGTGTCTGCCCCTTCTGAAGCCGAATCCCTTCTGGGGTGGGGCCTTGCCTGCCTCTCTGCCCCACTGCAGCCCTGGCTCCCAGCCCAGCAGCAGCCCAGCCCTCGATTAAGCCATCAGAGCAGAACCACCTCGTCCTGGGAAGGCCTAGTCCTGATGTGTTTCTCTGGGGGCCTCACCCAGGTGGCTGCACTTTGAATCTGCTCTGCCGCCCAGGAAGCATCCGGAGGGACATCGCTTTCCTCATAAGCGTTTTCCTCTGCACTTTGATGTGGGCCTTTGATCTCCAGGCAGAGGACATGCGGATCCCAGCGGCCACCCTGGGCGCACCTCCTTTCCTAAGGCTTCAGAAGCTTTGCTCTACTCCCCCAAGCCCCAGCGCCCCTCTGGGCTCTGACTTCTCAGGAGCCAAGTCTTTGGTCTGCTGAGAGGCCCAGCAGGCCACGGAACCTCTTGTTTCTCTATTAGCAGAGAGAGCGGAGCTGGCAGCTGAGAATAGCCCGAGTGCTTTCGACTGGCTCTCTCGCCCGCTGCACGCTGGAGTCCGGACAGTCCGGAGGGTTAAGTGGCTAACTTCCAGGAGAAATGGATGTGTCTGTCCACTGTCCTTGGAGGAGATGCTGGACTCCTGACCGTAGCCTTGCATCCTCTTGAGTCAACCCCAGACCTCTCCTCACATCCTGTATCAACTCCCGGAGGGCGCTGACTATCAACCATCCAAATCCCCCCCCCCATTGAGCACCAGCCCAGCCCCATTCCCAAGGGTCCCTGAGCTCCATGTGGGCCAGTTTCCCTCATGAACATCTCCACCACCTCAGCTCCGCCCATCCACCCTCGAGGGCTCATCTGAGCTTACGCTGTGGTTATTCATTTGGAAATAGAAAAGAATGACTTTCTCAACCATCCCAGAGGGAAAAACATATTTAGATATTTGGAGATGTAGGCATAGATGTATAGACTATATATAGAGAAATGTATATACTACACACACACACACACACACACACACACATATATATATATATATATATATATATATATATATACACCTCTCTATCTCCAGATAGATGCACATACATGGATATGTAAACAAATACATATGTACAGTTACAAAAGCATCAACATGTGAAGACCAAACCGAGTGAGAAGGAAATACAGGCACAGAATGTTGCCCAAAGGAAGGTCTTTGTAAGAACCATGTCTAGAATAGATAGAATCACAAATTTAAAAATGTCAAAGACTTAACATAGGAAAAAAGTGAAATTTGCATATGAAAGTGCAACATGCAAAATGAAAGACAAGAGGAGCCCCGGCCACCATGCTCCGTGTCGCGTGAAGGGATGAACAGGCTGTTCATGACGCTACCAGCTAGTTCGAGGCTCCACAGAGACACGAACGCCCATCACCAAGGGAGCAATGCAGCCCATGTTTCCAGAAGATCCTAGCAAAAGTTCTGTTCTAGGAGCTGCAAGCGAAATGCAGATGAAATTGCTCACACCCACTTGAGAGACATTGGCTGGTCTAATTCCTAGAATAAAGTCCCTGGTCTGTAGAGTTCCTCATGTGTGTGTCTCCTGATTGAACCTTCACCAAAACAACAGTCAAGGCTGAATCGAGGCCAGTGAGTCTCTTCCAGCTGGTAGCCGGGGAAGGAACATAGAAGTGCGTTTTCTCACTTTGCATAGACGTTGATGCGCGCCAGTGACCAAAAGGGAGAAGATTTAATTTGTAGGCATCTTGACGTGGATCCTTTTCTAAAATAGAGAGAGCAGCGTCATACCATGCCGAGACTTTTTGGAGATAAAACCAGAGGCCTTGTTCTATGGTGGTCAGAGTTTGTGCTGCTCTCGGACCCTTCCTTTGCTTGTCTAACCCTTGAGAAGGCTCCATTTCTGCAAGGCCAAGGAGCCCTTTCCACACCAGTCTGTTCTCATCACTACGCTAGTGGCGTAATCACTTGAAGAGAGAAGAGGCAAATGCTCTGAACTTGGGTAAATATTAAGTAGCTTCATCAGGCATCGTTAAGCAGCCTCAGTAGCTGGTCATCAGCTGTTAGGAGTCACGTGTGGAATGAAGAAGAAATTGAGACTCAAGAGATGGACAGCAATCTGTGAAGCCAGCCCACAGAACAGGGATCTTGAAAAACATGTCCAGGTTCAACTTTAATGAAGTTGTGAAACCCCTTATTTACACCAGTAAGGAAATGTCACAGTGATGTTATGAGGAAGGAGCAAAGCGCACGTGACACGCAGCAGGGAGGATGCGGGGATGCACGATGACAGGAGGATTCACCTGTGGGGGCAACAGTCATCACCAACAGGTCCTGTGTCTCTTGGGACATTCCAAAGAAGTCAGGAAGCTGGGTGACAGGAGAGAGATGTGCTGTTGCCCACCCTCTAGTGTGCCAGAGGGGGCTGGAGAGACAGGAGGCGTTCCTCTCATCTGAAGCTCCATCTCTCTGCCTGCTTCCACGTTCCACAATCAGCAGACTCTGCCTTGCCGCCCACTGCTTTTGGTCTGAGGGTTCATGAGCTTGATCTTGCAGGGCTGATGAGACATCCTCATCTTGTAACTGATGCCAGAGTGAGAGGTGCTGGCATGTAATCAGGGTGATGTCCCATCACAGTTACCTTCCTCTGCATTTGCCGGTCACCTTGACAATAACATGCCCAGTGTGCTGCTGGCTCATGAAGGACCAGAGACAGAGGATGGGATCTAACTCTGACCTTGACCCTGACCCTGACCCCAAGGTTGAAGGCCACCTTGAGCAACCAAACTCCAGGCACCACACAGACAGCTGGCCAGAAAAACACCTTCCTCATGTCGAGTGTGCCCCGAGCTCCAGATCAGGCAGACACTGTGTGCCATGGGCGGAAAGGCGGAGAAATGATGTTGGTCTTTCTAGGAGGGTGTTTGAGAAGCAGGAAGAAGGAAATATCAAAAGATAGTGGGGAGGGAGGAGGGCGGGAGAAAGCATAGAAGACAAGAACACTGAGAGGTACTGATCTACTGATTCACCCTGAGGTCACTAGCGCTGGTGTCAAGAGCAGAAGCCAACACTAAGATGAAGGCACGTGACAGCCCAGAACCCAGCCACAATGGTGTGGGGAGGGAGGGGGTGACACATTTAACTCATTCCCCTTGACAGATGAGGAAATGGGCAAGGGTCTTCAGCCCCCCGGGGGAGTCCTCCTGGAGGTCCAGTCCTGCACTGGCCCATCCAGTCCTGCACTGGTCCCTCTGGTCCCTGGAGACCAGGGCTTCCCCCGTCTGGCTGGTGGCCACGCCCGAGGAGTGTCCAGCACAGCTGTTCTTCTAAGCAGGGATGCTGAGCTTGTCCGTAATCACTGCCACACTGACTCTGAGAAGCGACGGTTCAGAAGACCTGACTTGCAACTCCCCTCAGACCTGGTCAGTTGCCATTATGGGTCAGCGTCCGGGCCATTCCTCAAGAAAGGACAAAAATGACTCATCAGCCGGAGCATTCAAGGAAGGGACCTTTCACCAAAGGGCCAAGGGGGTTTGCGGTGCCCCTTGAAGGGGGAAGGCATATTTACAGAGAGGAGAAGAGAGACGGAGGGCATTCCAGGAGTAAGTGCTTGATGCTTGGTGCCGGGGACAAAGCTGTCCACATGGAGAAAGTGGACCATGGAAGAGAGCAGTGTGCAGTCTGCTTTCCGCACACTAACTCTTTGTCTCAGGGTTTATGAACCCCAAGAAAGTTCTCAGTCAAGATGGAGTTAATGGTTTTATAGGGGCACCCAGTCCCCAAGGGGGCAGTGGTGGGCAGTGGCAAAGAGTGGCCGTGTGGGTCAAGAATTCTGGTTTACGCCCTGCTACTTACCAGCTCTGCGAGCTTGAACGTGTCTTGAAATCCCCCCAGTCTTGGATTTGCCTTTCTGCCTTTGCTTCTGCTCCCCAATCTCTTGCAAGCAGGTACAGAAGGCATTGTACATCGCAGGAAGGTGTAATGGGGCTGTTCTCTGCATATCGGTGTGTGCATATGTGTTGTATGTACACGTGTATTTGTGTGCATGTGTGCATGCCTGTGTAAGGCAATCGCTGTCCCTGTGTTTGTGGTAACTGAGACAAAACACACTGAGGGAGGGGTTTCTTGGGGCTCAGAGAAAGATATGGACTCCAGCCTTTCTAGCTCTCTCAGCTCTGTTCACATGTTCGCTCCAAGCCAAGTGCTGCTGACTTCTGTGATCCTGATGTCTGTGAAGACAACACGTCCGCCTCCCGTTTTCCCTCTGAAAAGAGGGTCTGTGTGTCTTCCTCAAGACTGGAGCTTCTTGACTCCAGCATCCTATATTAAGAGTCTCTATTTTATTCCGCCTACAGCCTCAATGACTGGGATTAATGACAAAGTCGTCCAGAGTCCAGATAGCTGCGAGATGAGTCACTTTAGCTGGAGAGTTGGCCAGGAAAGACACGTCACATGCCACAGTCACATCTAAAGAGGGTGACTCAGTGGTGCCACCGTGGTACTGGCAACAGTGCTGGGTCTGGAAGGCCAAAGGAGGGAAGGGGACAGGTCTCCACAGAGAGAGCTTCTCAGAGAGACCACCTGACAGAGCTGCTTTGGTGCAAGGCAGCCCAGACTCAGGGGAGCCGGGAAACAAGGTCTCGCCGGGTCTGCATACACCTCGCTGCCTAAAGTGCCCACACGGAGCCCCAGGTCTGAAGACACGGCTGACAGAAGCACAGACTTGCAATGGCCCATCAGGACATGAAGCAGCTGAGAAGGGCAGGACCTCACCAGAGTCCTGTCTAGACCCAGGATAAGCCTAGACTCTAAGTGGATCAAAAGAAGATGAAGAAACAGGTCCCTTGCTTGAACACGTGAGTGTGGCGGCTGCCTGGGCCTTGAGGCACATGTGTGTAGATGGTGGTAATGCCAGTACACGACTTGAATAACAAAGAAGACAGGGACGGGGGGAGGGGGTGGGCACCTCTCAGCCATCTCAGATGGGGAGTTGCAGCCCACAGTGGACCCCGTGTATGTCAGGCCTGCATGGGGCCTGGGAGCCGGAGGAAGCTGTCTGGCCATTGAAGCTCTCTCAGGAGACAGTAATTAGATGAATCCCAAGTGAGCTGAGAGAGGGGCCACGGAGGGAGGGATGGAGATTCTAAGCACAGAACTAGTCTCTTGTTTTGGATCACACAACAGACAGCTGCCTTGTGAGGTCTCTGAACTTGGGGAAATAAACTGCCTTCTGAGGGTTAATGTTGAATCCACCCTCGGCGGATGGGATTTTCTGCCTGTGGCCTGAGAGGGGGAGCCAGGCTGGAGCTGGGAGCCAGAGAAGTCAGGAGATAGAGATACACCAGGAGATGGAAATACACCAGGCACCTGCCGGAGACTTGGTGTTTTACACCCATGGGGTCACTTCATTGTCACAGCTGTCATCAGCCTCACGATCCCTGTTTTGTATGTGAAGCCCCTGAACCCCAGAGAGGCTAAACCACTTACCCGAAGTCTCACATCACGCTAAGGAAAAGAGGCATGAGCAGGTCTTTCTGCATGTAATAGAACCACCCAATGGCCCATAATGGCATTTCTGGATATTTGCCTAAAGGATATGAAACACATATTTGAAAAGCTACATCCACCCCTCTACTCATACTCATTGCACAGCCAGGCCATGGAGACAGCCAGATGCAGGTGGGTGAATCAAGAAGTCACACACACACACACACACAGAGTGGAATATTACTTGGCCATGAAAAGATGAGATGTTGCCATTTTCAGCCACATGGAAGGGCAAGGGACGGTGATAACTAGAGTAAGTTAGAAGGACAAAGACAGAGGCCACTCCACTCACTTGTGGGAAGTCAAGCAAATGAAAACAAGAGAAGTAAAACAAGAATGAACTCTTAGAGTCTAAAAACAGGGCAGTGGTTCCCGGAGGGGAAGGAGGGAGGGGGCAAGGGTAGAGAGAGTGATTGGGTGGTGGTGTTTAGGGACTGGACATTTAGAGGTGGCAGAATGACTCATAGAGTGACTAAGAGTAGAAGTTGCAGACCGGACTCCTACACAGTCTTGTAAACCAATGCTACCTCCATAAAAAGAAAGTAAAAATAAATTGCTCTGAGACTCTTCGGCTCTAGGAGTTCAGCTGAATGATTAAAGAGCTAAAGACAGCAGGGGCATGAAGAAGCTTTGACAAATTTTGTTAGAAGAGAGAACAAATATTCGACAAGTTAGCATTTCAAAATGGCACCCAGCACAACCTAGAACAGAGAGCACTGGCTATTTGCTGCGTAAATATCACTCTGTTGAGCTCTAAGATAGGAAGAGAAGAGAATCTCATATCTGAAGACCTTTGAATAACATGGAATATGAACTTAGAAAGTTGAATAAATCTGTTAAGCAATCTCCATGAGAATGAAGAGATCACGTTTGAATATCCCCAGCTCTGCATCTAACACAGAGTAAATGGACCGTAAATGGTTAGTATTTGCTTGTTTTGGGGAATGAACTGCATAATGTCTGGGGAAAAAACAGATATTTTTAAAATCTTGTGTTTGAAAAATATTCGTTGCAAAGAGAAAATTCTCAGAGTCTATCACAGTATATGAGATTAGTATAGTGAGCAAAGGGTGAGAAAATAGATGAGTGTAAAAGTTGTGCAACATGAATTTTTCAAAAAAATATTTTAAAAAATGACTCAGCATTTCCTCTCCTAGGAATCTACACAGAGGACAGAAAACATGAACTTGGAAGAAAACCTCCACTCCTGTTTACTGGAACACCATTTACAATAGCCAAGATATGGAGTGAACCTGAAAGTCCAAAAAGAGATGACTAGGTCAAGAAACTATGGGACAGACATGTTATGGAATACTATTTAGCCATCAAAAAGATAAAGCCATGCTATTTGTGATCACCTGTATGAGACAGGAAGAGAGTCTGCTAAGTAAAATAAGCCAAAAGGAAAAAAGACACATATTGTGTGGTCTCTATGGGATATAGAGAAACTGACCAAAGGGAGGAAAAAACAAAATTTGCAGACAAACTATAGATCTGAAGAGGTCAGAGAAAGGGGGAGGTGGTGCAGAGGTCAACTTAGGGGGGGGAGGAGCACAAGGGACTGTGATATTGTGCAAGGATGCTATCGTGATGGGAAAACTATGGGGATTACATCTGCGGGGAGAACTCAGCAAATTAGCAACAACATAAGAAAAAAATGAATTTAATAAAATGTTTAAAACAACCTGAGACTGCCACTTAACAATGTGGATGAATCACATCCCAGCCTGCCTGTGTTTGCAGCTGTCTGCGCACCGAGAGAGTCTACACATGGATTCTCACATAGCAGCTATTTCCCTAGAGATGCACCTGATTCAAAGGTATTTATGAGCTGTTTGTAAAATCCCCAAGGAAGGTGATTTACTTTAAAAATATTACTCCAGAAGCAGGGTGATGTCTGTCAGTACAACTGATTATTGGTGGGTCAAATTTCCCTTTATTTTAAGTCGCTTTTTAGCATTTGAAGTCTGCTTATTAAGACTCATTCTCTCCAGAGTAACTACACGATCCATATCATGTTATTGAACCCTAGACCGATTCCCCATTGCTGGTAGAGGGAGTGTCCTCCATTCAGGATGGGCAGGAATATATACACTCTTGCACAGCCAGTCTCTTGACATCATCTGGCAACATTCAAAACCCAAGGGCCCTGGTCCTGAACGTGGATACCATAAGGACTGTCCCCTGCCATCTCCATAAGTCCTCCACCTCCATAAGTCCCCTGGATGGGGTGTCTGCATGCCTGTCTCTGTCATTCAGGACAGGGGTTGGGGACAGAATAGCTTCCCTGAGCCACAGAAAAGGATGTGAGTTTACTTCTGCACAAACCGCGTGGTCCGCGGGGGACCAGATGGTGGGATCTTTGCTTGTGGTAACAAATCATCTAACGGTGATATCCAAAAGACTGTCATCTAGCGCTTCTCAGACTCTACGAGAAGCATGTCCCCCAAACATGTGCCCATGAACCAGCCTCCTTGCTGTGGGTTCTGAGAAGGCAGAGAGCATGATGTTATCCACTATTATAAAGAACCATAAATTAACCATTTATAATTGACTTGCCTGTGTTGTAAGATGCATCAAGGACCCTATCCAAACGCATAGCCATGCTTGGCACACACACATCGAAACCACGAGGAAAGGCACCCAGGTGTTCACAGACATCGCTGCAGTGTGTGTAGAGGTTGCTGTAGAGACGGCTCCTTTTCTTCCTGATCCTTTCCTTATGTACTAAATAAACAAAGCAAGAAAGTTATTCTCTAACGCAAGAAATGCTATAAAAATCTGCATTCATGCTTCACCGTTGCAGTTCTGCTCAAAGGAAGCAGATGGCTGCTGGGCCTGTAACATTCTGTCTCCAAAAATTAGAGCCAGAGACTCTGATGGGATTCATGACATGGAAGGAATTCCAGATTTAAAAACCCAAGTCCATGTCATTACAAAGCCTTCCCTTCATCTGCAGGAGCTGGGCTAGAAGGGGTCAGACCCTTCCCTTATCCTTATCCCTTATCCTTCTTGCCAGTAGGGAAAGCCCAGCGTGTGTGGGGGCTGAGCTCAGAGCAGCAAAGGGAGCTGCGTGTCTGCCTCGGCTGAGCTCTGCTGCTTGGGCAACCTCACTGCCTGGACAACCTCCACTGCCATTCCTCCTCCATGCTGGCTTCGCTTTCTAGAAAGAAGACACACCAAGGCAGAGATCCATCTGCTTTGCTCACAACTGATCTTGTAGGTCTTCCCTAGTCCTAGAATTAGAGCTGGTGCCAAGTAAGTATGAGTCATGCTGCAATGAACAGGTTCTACCAATGACATTGAAGTAAATGGAAATCAGTTCACCGCGGTTTTTGAGTCTTCGACACCAGGCCTCTGGTTCAAAGGTAAACACAGCCCTTGGGTCCCGAGGTCCTAAATCCCATGCCTCCCCCACCCCCGGACAGCTGTGGGCCTGGTCAGTGAGATGAGAGCATTCGGTAAGAAGCATGCAACCAGCTAAGTGCCAGCAAGAGGTCATCACTCCCAGCTGCAAGGCTGCAAGGTGGTCACTCTGGCTCTCCCAGAGCTGGTCATAGTCAGAGAATAAGGACAAAGGACCCAGGGCCAGCGGGGAAGGAAGGCAGCAGGGACATTCCACACCAGCAGGAAGAGCATGTGTGGCCACTGCGGAGTGTTAAGCAGCGTGAACTAGTTCAGTGCTGGCCATTTGGGTTGGGTGGGTCGGTGAGGGGTGTGCGCCCCTCCACAAGGCCTGGGCTTCGTCTCACTACAGGCGTAGGGAAGCCGGAGGCACGACCAGTGGCAGAGCAGCCACCCAGGAGATGTGCTGGGGAGGAAGCTTTGGGGCATTTTGCCCCAATGGGGAAGATCTGTAGAGGTAGCCCTCTGGGGAGCAGAGGGCAGGCATGGGTGGCAGCGTGTTTGGGTGGGAAGAGGTGAACCCTGGGAAGAAATATTGAGGAAAGACAGGGGCGTTTGTGACGTCACACTTATGTCATGTGGTGGCACTAAGCCCTCATTGAACAAACATTCACTCGTGAAAGACTGGCTTGTCACCCAGCTAAGCTAAGAATCATCTAAGCTACATAGTAATAACAGCAATACATGATGTACATGCTCATCTTTCGAGCCATGAGACTCACTTGAAAGTCTCAGGTGCTTTTTTTATTATATATTATATATAATATAATCTATATTTTTATTATATATCATATATAATATAATCTTTATTTTTATTCTATATATAATAGAAATTATATGTATATTTATTATAGATATATATAATAAACTTTATTATATATACATATCCCTGCCTACCCCGGGGTTCTCCAACCACCTTATCATCCTGAAACCATCTTAATCTCTTGTGCCCATCTCTCCCCTGATTTTACCCCCTTCCCCCTCTCTTAGTCTATGCTTCAGTTCTGCTGACAGTTTTAAATTTTTCTTGTCCATTTGCTTGTCTGTTTTTCCTCTATCCCTCATGTAAGTGAGACCATGCTGTGTTTTTCTTTTTCTTTTTGGCTTATTTCTGCTCACATGATTAAGCAGAAATCATGTGAGCAGGAATCATGTCTGGGATTCTTAAGCCTGAAAACGATATTAGCACCATCCTCATTTTGAAGATAGCATGACGAAAATGATGATCATATAAAGGGAGAACTCTTCATGCTGCTACATCATACAGAGAGGTTGTGGACACATGTGTTTGTTTGCACATGGGCACATATTTAGGACTTTTACAGCCCAAGTCTTGGGCCATTCCTCCAGGAGGCACTGTAGCAAGACAGAAAACCAACCCTGTCAACTGTGTCTCAGCAAATGCTAGCCGGATCCCCTCACGATTGGACTCAAAGGGCAGCAACCCAAGAACTCAAAGAAACATTCACATGAAGCATAATTCTGGTTTCAACCAGTGTCATCTGAAAGAAATTAATTTTTCAAAGCATAGTGTAGAATACAGATGAATTAACCATTCATTCTTTGACCTTGGCAGGGTTAACTATAATCCCTTGTTGATGAAATCACCTCCCTGAACTTGACAAGACCAATTATTTCTACAGTAGAATAGTCGTAGTGAGTCCAAACAGCATAGCTTTCAGGTTTTTTTTCCACTAGTTTTAATTTTGTAGGCATTTATTATTGAGACAAAAGAAGATATAAGAACTACGAAAGACGACTAAAAGTAAAATAACATTGATTTCTTTCTTGATTCAGCAGTGGGCAAATGTGGACATGAAAACATCCTTTGCATCTTGCTAGCTTCCTCCACTGCACACACCCTCATGTTTCAGGTAAGTGTGTCCACCCCAACTCCTGTGTCCACCCAACTCTCCGCTCAACTCTTGTGTTGTTCCCTAACTCTTGCTCTGTTCCCTCATTATTCTTTTTTTGGGAACTAGTTCTTGCTACATTGCCACGGGCAGGACTCCAACCACGATTCCCAGTCCCTACCGTGGTTTCCTCGACTGTTGCTTACAGGCACATGCCACCATGCCCAGCCCATGAAGCTTTGTTGGGACCAAATAACAGAGTTTATCTCTTCCCCAGTGGCTCCCATCAAAAGACATGGTCCTGCCCCACTGAGTTGGGCTGACCTCTCAGCACCCCCACCTTACCCGGCACTGCTCCACACCCTACCTTTGCCTCCTGACCCTGAATCAAAATTCCTTTTGTGCTTCTGTATCCATACACCTAGGATTCCAGTGATTTGGTAGCTGAATCAATAGAACTTCTTCACATTTGGGTTTGAGGGGAAGGGAGAGAATTCATGGACTATCACATCCTATTTCCAGTCTGTCTTTCTTCACTTACAAAAACATCTTAAATCAACTCCCTTCTGAAAAAGTGCAAGCCATGTTGAGGAATGTAACTCTTTAGGTGGTGCTCGTTACATCTTATAATGACGGAGCATTTCATCGTGACTTGCTCTCAAGTTATAGCCTCCTCTCTGTGGCCTGAAGGAGAAAGCTAAGGAACTGGGCTGTGGGAATAATAGCATGGATCTGCACAGGACCTTCCCCCATACGTTCAGCTCAGCACAAGCCCTGGAAGGAATGAAGTATTGAATTTGGGATGTTGACCCATTTGCCAAATTGACACATGGGCGTCAGACCAGAGTAGAGCTAAGAGTCACCTGCTTGAAGATATAGACCACACTTCCAACTCTAGACCTAGTCAACACTAACTAATGTTCACAGAGCTGAAGGGAAAAGAACCCAAGTACAGATTCCAGCAGAAATTAACCCAAATATCTAATGACAAAGATTTTTTTTTAAAGGGAGATAGAGGGAAACAAAGATGGGTAGAAAGCGGAGAAGCAGCAACCTCAAAAATGCTTGAATAACCCCACAAATCCATGAGGTAAAGACAAGTAGCCCAACAGAGAATTAAGCATGATATTTACAGAAAAGGTATACGAAAGATCAGTCAATAAATGAAAAGTTGCTAAAATGCAGTGACATGCAAATTAAAATAACAAGATACTTTTCCTCACTATGGTTTGACAAAAATGGAAGGACAAATAATAGTAATTCTAGAGAGAGTTGAAACAGCAGCTCCCTTAGAATCTGGTAGCCATGGACATTTGCAGAGTCCATTCAGAGGGTGAACTGGCAAGATCCATATCTCTCCTGGAGAAACTCTTACAGTGGGACCCAAGAATCAGGTTTAAAAACTTGCTGAGAATGACAGATGCAGGAAGTTGTCTTCATACTTATTATTAAGGGGTTAAGAGTCTTCACTATTGTCCAAAACATGACATGGTCTATAAAATAATGCGAGTGATTCCTATGAATAGGTAAATCTCTCAGAAACATATTGCTAAGCAAGAACAGCAACAGGTTTCCTCTTGAAACCAAAGAAACAATCATCATCACAGACAGGAAATCCTATCAGGCAAAACAACTCTACAGAGGGCTGGACAGGTAAGATGCACTGCATCTAATTATCTGTGGGCTGAGGGGGTGACCTGAGATGAGGGGTAAAGAAAGAATGTCAATTTCTGGAGTGTCTGAATAAAATTCAAACTGAACGACTCAAGTTGAAGACAACTGGAAAGTCACATCATTAAAAAAGAAGAAGAAACAAACATATGAATGTGTGGGAGGAACAAGGATACACACTGTTGCTTCCAATTCTTAAGTGTGCAGAGCAGTCACTTGGACCAATATTAAATTGATTTATTCTAACACGATAATCTTAGGAAGTGCAATTAGAGTGCAGAAAAAGAACCAAAGAAAACAATCAAATATAGCATTTGTACATGACCAGTGATAGTGAACATGTAGTCTAAAGTAACACTTGTAGAAAATTTAAAAATAATAATAATGATGACAGCCATCTGGTTAGTCCAACTTATAGGATCCTGGATGCTTAATTATTTGTAATAAGTATCTTATATCCAGATGTCCATGTCCATTGCTTAAAAATCTTAAATAAGAGACCTTCGATGCTGGAACCTGAGTTTTAGGATTTGGGATGAACTAATTCATGTCAGCAATCTCATAGCTGAAAACATAGCATTCTGGAGTGAAAGCTGGGGAATTTTTGTGGCAGGCAATAGTAGCCAAATCAGGTTAAAAAGAACAAGAAAGAAGATGAATTGGATAGATAAAAGTGACCCACAGAAGAACAAGTTTTGCAAGGAATGCGGCCTAGAATTAGGGCTTGGGTGAGGATACCGGTCATTCTGTTATAATCGTTACAGTCACTGTTGTATGCTAACTTCATGGAGCTATAAAAATAGCATAGATGCATTGACTGTTGCAACAGTCCCAGTGCCATGGGTATCAATTTATGTATTTCCTTTCAAGAATGATTATGAAGGACATTTTACCAAGAGCAAGATAAAAACTTTGGAGTTTCGTCAAGCAGTCAGATTGCAGGAGCCACACTCTCCATTTCCAGAAACGTCTGTGTAGTATCATTGTTGGGGAAGCACAGACTCAGTGACCACGCCACCTACTGCCTCTCACGATCATCTGCCCTTGAACTAGACAAAATGATGAATGCTCCTTCCAGAGCTCCCCCTTGAAAACATTCTACACAATCTTTCCTTATCTCTCCAAATGCCTGGAGAGTGTCAATGCTCCGAATGACCTTGAATGTGGATGACATCATGTCTCTACCGGATTGGATGCCTGGATGACTACATGGAGCCAAGACGACCCTACTTTCCAACCCCATACACATACAAATACATTTCTCTCATGAAAAAGCACTAAGTTTTAAAAATGAATCTACTATAGCAACAAGCATTACATGACTAGTACATCCCAACATTTAAAATGCATGAGAGAAATGCAGAGAAGTGACGGGATGCCTTAGAACATCATCCCAGTGAAGGTGACATCTGCAATTAAAATGGAAGGGCAGCTGAGATCTTCTTGAAAACGTCTCCCAAAGTTAACTGGAGTTTGAAGAGAACCTGAGATTGAAATGAAAGGGCTTTCTGAGTCATCAAGGACCCCGAAGAACTAGAATTTCTCCAGCTATCTGGAAAATCTGCACCGATGGACAGAATGGAACCAGAAGTGAAAAAAGGCTCTCATCTTCTATTTTGTATTTCTTTCCAGATAGACTGAATTCATTGTGCCTTCCTGGATATCACTCTTTACACAGGGTTCTGTAAAAAGAGGACTGTAAAGAGAACATCCACAGTCTTTTCTTTCTGAAAGAATTTGCAATGCAGAGAAGGGCAGTCTTGGTCTTGAGGTAGGTGGTGTCGATGGGTTCCTTCAAATGCTGCTAGACATCCTCGCACATCCTGAGATGCAACTGTGTGAGCTCCAGCCAAAGGACATTCCAAGTGTCAAGTGATTTGGGGGAAAGAATCTCAATCATCAGCTCATTGATAATTTCTCCTGAAACTGTAATTCATCAAGAATTGATTCAATCCATAGTTAGCAAAAGCCACTGCATGCAAAACACACAGGTATCAGACAACACCTCAAGGAACTGATAGTTTATAAAGCTTTCAAAGTGGCTACATGTGACTCTGAGTGAAGTGTTTTGCCAAAACCTACCCAAATGCAAAGAGACAGAGTGGGGACCTGAACCCACAGCTTCACCATCCTCCACCCCATCCTCCATTCCAGGCAGGCAGCTTCCTTCTCAGCCCAGCCAGCTCTCCCTGAGCATTTTCTAGCTGCTATTTTCCTTTCTCCGAGCAGCTGTCTCCTTTGTGCACCTCCCTTACTTGAAGCTTCAAGCTGTAAGCTCACCTCACTCTACTTTCCACAGACCTGGGAGGAAAGCAGGGAGGAAAGGAGAAAAGAGAAAATAGCTCAGCAGATGTTTCCAGATAAATGTGTGTGTGTGTTTTAAAGTGTAAGTTGCTAATGTGCAGGTCTATTTTGGGGTCTGCCAGTGTTAGCAGATGTTTCCATCGACAGGTACCTGCTTAGACAATTATAGATTGAAACTGATAGTAGGTTTGCATAAAGAGTCAATCTTTTAAAGGAGGTAATATAATAGGATTCCTTCTAGAGACTCAGTTTGTCCTCGGCGGACACTCACTTAGGAACTGCTTTGGACACATGTGTGTGTGTGTATGTGTTCCTGAACCTTTGTGCTTACAAAAATCAGGCCATCCAGAGGAGGAAGTAACAGTCGATGGTGCTGAGAGCTATAATTAGAGACATAATGCCTCAAAACTGACAGTCTGACTCCAGAGTTCTGATTAATTGCAGCTACGTTGTTTTTGGACATAAATATTTACACTTCATTTCTCATTAAAATTCTGCTTCTTAAAATATTAAGCCCAAACCTCTGATAGCTGGATAATTAATGGCAAAATAACACATCAAGATTTTCAGGAAATCAGAGGTGCACAACTTTCACACTGGGTATTCTCACAGCAGGCTACGGCCGATGATGCCATGAAGCTGTGCTGTGTGTCTTCCTCTGGGTTAGGATTAAAGGGGTGGGAACGAGAGACAAGGGGGTCCCATCCTGGCTCATCAGCAGCTGCGTCCCATCAGCAGCATGTCACAAAGCTGGTAGATGCCAAGGAACCATCCTTAGACTCCCTCGGACCAGAAGACGTTGCAGGGATCCGCTGTAGACGAGCTTGTGACCTTCTACCAAGCAGGGGTGGCTGGGGATTACCCCCTCTGCCTTTGACTTACAAGAGGAGAGAGGACCACTCTCTCTAGCGGGCAAATGTAAACTCCAGGGGCCAGTACTAATTGGATTGCACCTGGCACTGTCAGGAGGACAAGGGTGAAGGTGATTCCAAGAAGGTCTGCATGTGTGACCCACCCACCAAGTGGCTATGGGGTTCTGGTATTGTCAGACACACCGGAACCCCACACAGGGCCCAGGGAAAGCGAAAGGAAGGTGGGACTGGGGCCAGAAGAAGCAGAGAATGACTCTTCGAGAAGCAAATTCACACTGTTCCTCCGACTGCCGGTCAGCCTGGCTCTGAATAGAGTGCAGAAGAGCTGTCCACCGACACAGTGAATCTGCAAACAGGCAGCTGTGATTGATGCGCTCTCTCCCCCCAGCAGTGCCCATGTGATTCCATAGAAAAAGCTGGGTCCCCGGCCTCTCCCGACGGCAAATCAAGACACCACACACGACAAACTGAGGTCCGTCCCCAACACGAAGCCTTCGTCTTTGCCAAGAGCTGCTCATCCAGCAATCCCGTCCGACTGCTTTCAGCCTTCAGCCCACAAGCCCAGGATCAGTCTGTCTCCTCAGAGGTGTTGCTTGCTGTGGCAATCTCACCTCCGTCACGAGTTCCTATCTTTAACTCCCTATTATTGAAATCGTGGCCAAGCTGGCAATGGAACCCAGCAGAAAGACAACTGGGGCAGGAATCTCAGCCTTGACTCTAATTCTATCTTCTGGAGCATCTTGGACAAGCCACGCCAGGGCTCTCAGCCGCCATTTTGTCCATAAAAGAGATGAGATGAGCGATGAGCACTAAGTCACTCCGTGCCATGGCGAGTTCTCATGGCAAGTGAAGGTTGAACACACATCACTGCAGCCGGCTGCTGGCACCCAACACATGCCCCTTCCTCACTGGTCCAGACAGCATGGGCACTCCATGGGCTGAACAAAGAGCCACATCTTGGGCTTCAGGTTCACTGAGTCCGCTGGAGAGTCAAGCAACATGCTTCACATTGCATCCTTCGGCCACATCGTGGCCCAGCCTGAAGTGTCTGCATGTCCAGGAACTTGCTCCACCTTTTGACCTCTGTGGCCTTCACTTGTGTAGCTTTTCCTGCTAGGAAATCTCTGCTCCCCCACCCTCACCTGAACGAGTCCTACCCAGCCTTGGAGTCCACCCAAGACGCCGGTTGTGCAAAATTCTCCTACTTTGCCACTTGCCTCCTTCCATTTGTTGCCTCTCGCCTTTCCACCAAGCTCCTACTGTTCTTTCTTGGTCTTCTTAGGTCATTGGGAACTGGTTTCTCCTTGGTTTGCAGCTATTTTACAGTCTCTCAGTTTCTCTCTCTCTCCCTGGATGCATGCACCTTCCTACTTGGGCGGGGTGCTCTGTGCCATGGGAACCAATGGGCTTTCCAGAAACACAAGTGGTCATCGCGTCCCAGCACACTCCTACCTGTTCAGCAATCTCAGCAATCACATATTCTCTACCATCACCAGATTCCTTGCCAGGAAAAATAATCACCTCTGGAAAGCCCGAAAGACAAAATGAGCTCATCTAAGTAAAAACACTTTACCTTGGGCTTTGCACATGGGGTCATTGCACCTCACTTACCTCCAGCCAACATGTGTAAGACCCACTGACATCCTTTCTCTCAGATTTCTCACTGAGACTCCCCCCCATTCTGGACGTATCTGGCTTGTTTCTCTTATTACCTCACTTTTTTTGGTTGTTGTTAGTCTGTCAATAACTGATTGGGGTATAAGTGACATACAATAAGTGACATGCCTCAAACAATGTGTTGAGTTTGGTCTTAGACATATACTGATGAGACCATCGCCACCATTGTCCATCGTGTGGCAGGACTAGTTATGGTCCCTTCAGGCTCTCTTAATTCATGTCTCATTTTTAAGACCAAGTAGATTTTGATTTCCACCACCATGACCCCCAGTAACTCCAAACCAGTTTCCTATAGATGTCCTTCCTTAACAAGTCATCTGCACACAAATCCCCCTAACGGGTCAAATGCAGAACATTGGACTTAGAATAAAGACTAAATGTGCTACTACCTGATGGCAATCACCAGCAGGCCCTGTGTAGCCCTTCATTCAGTCATGTATTCATTCATTCATTCAACGAAAACTGAATGATGTGTCAAGCATAGACTCGGTCTCAGATAGGATGGAAATCACCAGGTTGATAATCTACCTCAAGGAACTGGTACTTGACCAGATAACTATTTTGCTGGGTCATCAGGAGATCAGAGGAGGCTTGTGAATCATGCTGCAGGTGATTCAACTTCATTGAAGGCTTTGGGGTGGGGCCAGGGCTTATGAGACTTGAGGTCAGCAGTGTTTGGATTCTTTTTTAGAGCACCCTCTGGTCTGGTACATGGCCTATGTGGGGGTGGGAATGAATGTATCAAATCATTTAGGAGGTTGCTGCAGTGGTTTGAAGCCCAGAGGGTGGTGGTCAGGACTGGGATTAATGGCTTTGAGTTGGGCAGAAACAGGGAAGAATAAAAAGATCTGTGGGACTTAAAAAAAAAAAAAAAAAAAAGCTCATGTCTCATTGTCTCATTCTTGCTTCCAACACTTCACCTCCATGTCCCCACCCTATCTCCAGGCAGCTCTGCTTTCTGTCACTCCACATCAATGTGTATTTTCTCATATTTTATAGCCATGGAATCTTGCAGGAGGAACTCATTGTCTCCTTACACCGATGGTATTTATTCTGATGCATATGTGTTATGAAGTATCAACAGTCACCATCTTCTTTGCTGGGTATTAGTCCATAATCTGGATAGGCTACAGTGTGTTGGTGCATACTTGGATTATTTTTAATGACTATAAAATAAAGCAGCTATTGTCATTCAAAGTGATTGTGCAGACAGGCCTTCTTCCTTATGGCTAAGAACGTAGCAGAGAAAAGGCAGGATCATGTAATGATACAGAGTTTTACAAAGCTTAAAAAAAAAGTTTAGCTTTTTTGGAAGCTGCCTAACTTTTCCCCAAATTGTTTAGCCATTTAAATTCCCAGCACGAGCAGAGGAGAGATCTAGTTGCACCAGATCCTCAACGCTTGGGATTCTCTAACTTTTTAAGTTTAGAATCTGAAAATTGTGCAGAGGTATCTCGTTGTGGTTTACTTTCCATTTCACCAGGGCCTATGATGATGAACACACTTTGATAAGCTTGTATGTTCTTCATTCGGTGATGCATTCACATCTTTTGCCCTTTGTCTTAAGTCAGGTAGTTTGTTTCCACATTATTAGTAGTATGTTTTGTTTTTTGTTATCGTTGTTGTTTGTTTGTTTTTGAGTCTAGGTCTTGCTATTTTTGCCCAGGGAACCGCAGGCTCACATTGCCCAGGGAACCAGGGACTCAAGCGATCCTCAGCCTCAGCCTCCCAGGCAGCTGGGATTACAAGTGTGTGCCACCATGCCCAGCTATTTTTTTGGAAGTAGGTCTTGCTACATGCCCCCAGCAGGACTTGAACCACAATCCCTGGTCCTGGCTATGGATCTCTAGGCTGTCGCTTACAGGCATGCACCACCATGCCCGGCTATTTTGTATGTTGAAGACACAACTTAGATATCAGATAAATGCTTTGCAAATATTTTCCTCGGTCTTTGACCTATATTATTTCCTTAACAGTAAGTGTCAAAGAACAAATGATTTTATTTTTGATTCATACCAATTTATCCAGCTAGTTTATGAATTGTATCTTTAGTAATATAGCTAAAAAAGTCATTGTATTAAATTAAAACTATAAAGGATTTAGCTGAGCTTTTAAGAGATATCAGACTTAAATGTGTTGTTTTGAGGTTTTTAATATGACTTGAACAGAAAATTATTTTATAAATAAGATTGTATTGACTTACCACAGGTTTATAATACAAATTTCAGGGGTGTGACTTCACATCTAGATATGTGGGGGCACCCCTCCAACTCACCACCAAAGTTCAAGTGCCTTTCTCATTCTCACCATGGTACTATTCTATTTTTCTCCCTGTGATTGATTTTATTGTCATGCTTTCAACTGTACTCTTTTTTAATGCAACATTTAATTTGTTTTTATTATCATTCATTGTATTTTTATCTGAGGCATTTTATTTTCATCTCTAGGAATTGATTTTCACTTTGATGTATCTCCCAGGTCTCTATTTTACTTTTGAGACATACAGGACATTGTGATAAGACCAATTTCTGTGCTCTTGTTGGGTCATTCTAATGGTCACTTTCAGGTGACTGACATCATCACATGATAAACCATATTTCCTTGCATTTTTGCAAGCTGAGACTTTGCTAGGATGCTAGACAATGGAGATGCTGCAAGTCAAGCAAAGACAACTGCTGGATTCTTATAGGCATGTCCATGCCTTTTCCCAGGAAGAAATTAAGCTACTTAGACATAGTTTATTCATGTAGGTGTTGTTTGGGGAGGTGTTTTGGGGACCAGTACTATGTGGGGACCAGCACTTTGTTCCACATGTGGCAGTCACTCTTTATCATGAACGTGAGTGCCTCTGTGTACTGAACCCCAAACCCTGCCAGTAGAGATGTTCTTGTGTGCCCCTCAGGGACAAATACTCCCAGCCACCATGGGACAGCCTTGTTCCTGTTCTTTCTGCAACCTCTTGCTTGGATCTCCATCTATCTCCTTGTCAGCGTAGACATGTACCAGTAGCAGATGATTGAAGAGTGAATCTCTGCGCAGTTTCCAATTCTTATTGAGCGGTTCTCTCTTCCACAGTTGCTACAACCTCTTAACCTTTGGTTCTGCCTGAACTCTTCACTCCATGTCCTCAACTTGTTAGGGTCTGCAATTCCTGAAAGACCAGTCAGATGCCAAGAGTTACATGAGCAAGCTTTATTTCACAAAGTTCAACACTAGCTGGCTAGGACCGCCTCCAAGAAAGAGAGAGATAAAGAGAGAGGGAGAGAGACCCCCTCCTGCCTTTTTGCTCCCCTCTTATACCTATTTACAGCAAGAATTAATGCCCTTCTCCGGGGTCTCTGACCATGTCTGGACAGTTTTTGCAAGGAGGGCCCCAGTGGTCAACTTGTGTGTCCCCTTCTTTCTGGGCTATTCTCCCTTGTTGCACATTCCCAAAGTCTTGCAAGGAGTTGCTCCATATCTCCTGTTCCTGTCTTGGCTGTTTCAGGCAGTCTCTGCCTTCTCTCCACTTATCACCATTCACTAAGTTACCTTTTCTTCTTCCCCTTTGCAAATACCAATTTATTTATTTCTTCAGTCCTATACACTAGTTGCCTCTTCCTTCTTTCCTATTTGTACCACTCTCCAAACCTCCACGCTGACCAGTTCTCAGAGGTCACATCTTACACCTCATGCCAACTAGCTGAGGTCACATGCTCTGTAATAAACTCAAACATTCCTGCCACTACATCATCTCTACCCAAAGCAGTGCTTCATCCTCTTCATAGCACTAAACTCTGTCTTCATGCACTTGACTTATTTATGGTAAATATTTGCTGAAAGAAAGACCAAGTATCAGATACCTAAGGAATAATTAGAAGTATCTTTGTAAATATGCATGCAGAAGACTGGATTCTTTGAAAGAGACTTGCAAGACAAAAACTCACTTTTCATAACAAAAGGCACCTGGGAGAACTGAGAGGTCTGAGATTAGCTCATTCAGTGGTTGCCGACAACCTCCAGGATCTAGTTTCTTTCTTTCAGATCTGTGGCTGGCAGGAGTCCTGGGTTGTCAAGCTAGTCCATTTACCCTTCTCAGATGTCACAACCCAAGCAATGTAGAGAAACAGCTTTTCAAGATTGCAAAGCTGCATTCTCTTTCTCTAGACTTTTCTTTGGACAGAGAAACTTTTCCTAAACTATCAAAAGATTTTCCTCCTTGACCAGATGTTGGTAACTGTTCCCAAATCAGTTAATGGTGATTGACAAGGAAATTGCCAGCATTGCTTTAAAGTGAGAAAGTTGCTTTTTTTCCTCCCCAGCCTCTCAACCATGGGTGCTGGGAAAAATCCTTTCCCTCCTTCACCAAGCGTTTAGCTTCCTGCAGTCAATCACAGTGGAGTCACATTAGACAAGAGGACCTGAAGACAAGAGGACATGTTAGCTAGGCTGCCATGGGTTATTCTGTTTTGGGTTATTTATTAAGTGTGTGACTTAAATAAATTTAGTGATGTGAATATCTTAGGTCCTCTAGAAAATCTCTCAACTGTTTTAAATATTTGCCAGCCTGGGAGACGAGCCTTCTGATGTCGGCTGAGTAAGCAGAAGGCACGTAGCGGCCTCGTCTTTCACTTCAGGCACCATTTCCAATTCTCGGCCTTCCCTCCTGTTCTCTTGCCCAACGCACGGATGCGCAGTGTCAACTGAAAACACTGTTTCCACCAACTTCCAAGGAGCTGGCAAGGGGATTTCTAAAGTGAAAGCATTATTTCACTTTGCTGTTTAAACATGGAAATGTAATCCTAGTACACTTCTGGTTGTGATACACTCTTTCAAATATATTTACAGCTGCCTCTATTTATAATGAAGCCACGAATCTTACCAAATATTTTAATCACAGAGATTGTGCTTAATTCATCTCCGGCACAAGGAAAACTGCACTGTGTGACTTCAGGGATGAGCCTTGAGATTACTTCTTCACTCAGGGAGTTGAAACTGAGTCTTGGGAGATGACACCGTTTCATCCAAGTCCCTCCCTCATGATAGTATGATGAGAGCATCATTCATACCCAGGAGAGGTAGGGGAGGGAGTCTGCTTCTGACTGTACCTTCAAGGCATCAACTACAGCTAAAAGTAGCCATCCTGGGAGTGTTTACACCACAGTTAGTGGCACAGCCCGAGTCAGTCTTGGTGAGCACAGAGCAGGAACATCTTCCTGGCCCCCAGCCCAGAGCACCATCCTGGTTCCTAAAATTCCCAGGATCCCACATGTAGCATTTCCTTCCCCAGAAGAGTCTGGCACATCCTTGTGTCATTGATACATCCCAAACATAAATGTTAAGATTTCAGCTTCTGTAAGTCCCATGACCCAGTGCGCTTCACAAAGAACGGTCCGAGCTGTGGATCATGTTTCTTATGATCATTTTAGTTTCACTATCAATCTATTGTCAGTTCTGCTCAGCTTGAAAATACTTTTCCCTGCTATTCATTTCACTTACTCACCTGCTATTTTATTCACTTATTTTCCCCTTAGCTCATAAATTCCATGAGAAACTCACAGTTGCATCAGTTCATGTTTAAAATGCCTGCCCAGCCGGAGTATAGATAAATGACCCAATGGCCCTGACATGTGGTGTGTGCCCAGCTGGGCTTATGCCCCTGTGCTTACTTTCCACGTACTACTTCATGGCTATTAGCAGTAGCCGGACTACTGCTATCATTATGGCTGCCAATAATTCCAGTGCAAGGACAGAGATTCTAATGTCCTTTTGGCTTTAAATACCATGACCCCTTTAAATTTGAGACTTTCCTTCCTTCCTTTCCTTGCTTGCTAAACAATACATTTTCCCCAAATATGGCAAATCTGACCAAACTGGTGAATAAAAGCTGGCATTTGCCATCTGAATGGTCTTTGACGAAAGTCACCTGTAAGAAGTGCTTTCTCAGATTTATTGAATGCACACTCGGGACTCATGCGCAGACAGTAAAAAGGACATCATGGTTGGATTGCCATCCCAGTAGCAGGTGCTGGGGGACCAGCCCACTCATTCCCAGACCCCCTCCCCGGTCCTAATCCTCAGATGGGGCACCAAGGCAGGAGGGCTGAACGCCCTTCCAAGGTCACTGACTTTGAGCAGAAGAGAAGGAACATCCCCTCCCATCAGACTCACAGGTGTCACTTCTAATTTGTGTCACCTCTAGACAGGACCATGTGCACGTCTCAGATAAACCAAAGGCTCCATCCTCCTCCACGCAGACCAACAGTAGGAACATTGGAGGTGACATTCAAGCCCGAGTCTCCATGCATCTCACTGGCTCTCCTCTCGTGGTGCGGACGCCACACGCTACCAGGCTTGCTCGGAACAGACTATTTTGGTCCCAATGCTGTCAACAGTCTGGAAATAACTGAGCCAGGGAACAAAAGCTGACAAAAAGCCATTTACAAGAAAGACACACTTGCAGTGACCGTTCCCTGTGATTGTCAACTTGCAAAGCCTCAACTCCAAAGCTCTCAGCGTCACGAGGCTGGCCGAGACACCTTTATCTTCTGTGCTGGTCCTGCATCGCACGTCAAATCACCTCTCCACAGGGTTGCTTTTCCTGGTGGTTTGGGGAGGGAACAGGTCTTTTTCACACAGAAACACACATGAATGGAAACCCACTTTCATGCTTCTGCTGGGAAAAGGCTGCTGGGCAAAAGCGTCTGGATGGGGTCTCAACAAGGTACGTGTCATCCCTGCCCAGCCATGGACATCCCCTGGTGACCTCAGCCCCCCCACCTCTGTGAACCTCAGTCTTGGCCTGGGAGAAGGGATGGGGTGCATTTTGCAGTCTGTGGTGAGAGCTGAACAGGAAGGCCAGGGGTTTCCAGCTGCTCCTGTGACTTTCCTTGAATGTGGTGCCAGCCGCTGATTCCCCGTCCACTGGAGGCTTGGAGAGCTTGGCCAGCACCCGATGGCCTTGCCTCAGGAAAGCTCACGGCTTGGAAGCAGAGCCTCAGTCTTTCTTCTTCCAGTCAGGATCTGGAGCAGGACGGGCCACCCGACGCCCCAAGTGTGTCAAGGAGACTGCCTGGCTCTTCGGAGTCCTGGGCCCTCATCACCCCACCACCCCCACCTGCTCTCCCTTCAGTTGTCTTGGGAACGAGGACTCACTGGTGATGACCAGCTTGATCACACAATACCCGTGTGACATTGTCGAA
>PVHY01019652.1:0-27014 GCA_004024945.1 Uropsilus gracilis | reverse complement strand
TAGCATCACTTTTCAGGGAATGCAAAATAAGACCACAAAGAGATACCATCTCAAGAATGGCCCATACCAAAAAGACCAGAAACAAGAAGTGATGGCGAGGCTGTGGGAGAAAAGATGCCCTCTCACCTCTCACTGATGGGAATGCAGGTTGGTCTAGCCCCTGTAGAAAACAGCATGGGGGCAAAATAATAAAAATAGATCTTTTGTAATACCAGAAATTCCACTCCTAATAGCTGTTCCAAAGAACATAAAGACACCAATTCAAGAGTATAGATCCACTCTATGATCACTGTAGCACCATTTACAACAACCAATGTAAGAAAACAACCTATGTGGCCAAGGACAGATGAGTGGACAAAGATGTGGTATATACACAGGCAGACTGGAATATTATTCATCTATTAAAAAAAAAAAAGCATGAAATTTTGCTATTTGTGACAGTATGGAAGGAACGGGGTGGGGGGGAGATTATGCAAAGTGAAAAAAGTCAGGAGAAAGAAAACACCCAATGATTTCATATATATGTGGAACATAGAGGGAAAAAAAACCCCAAAAGACTGATAAAAGTGAATCAAAACCAAGAAATCTGAGTGCAGAATTGAGACTACAGAAGATGAGGGTAGAACTTAAGGAATAAAGGGGAGAAGAGACCCAATGGACAATAATGGAGGATTTTTGCCACTCTGGTGGCAGGCATGGTCAATAGCATTGGAAGAGGTAAGAAGCTATACCCCTAAGTCATATAGATAGTTAACAACGGTTACTTCCAAAAATGATTTATCAAGAGAAAGTGAAACAAATCTACCTGCTGAGGCATTCCAACGAAAGAGAATAATGTAACACTGAAGTGACAGAAGTTCCAGAAATCCTGCTTTTCACCCATCTCATTCTATAGTTGAGAATTCCAGGAGGAATGCCCAGGGTTACAGAGCTGCCGTTTGCAAATGGAGGAGAAGCCGATGTTTTAATGTTTTATGTCCCCTTACCATGTCGTGATGACCCAAGGAAGGCAACACCACACTACATGCACACACAATGCTAGTAGGAAACAAGGAGAAAACTTGTTATGAAAAATGCTCCAAACTACCCCAACCCACTTCCAAATGGCTTTTACTTAGACCTAATTGCTCATGATCTAAATGGAGCACGAAATGAGACTTACCATCAAAATAACGTTACAGGGAGTGGTAAGGTTCCTAACTGGTCCCCAAAGTCATAATGTAACTAGACCAGAATACGAATGGGATTTTATTTCTCATTGTTTTTGTGAGAAGTGCACAGGATTTGAAAACCTGATGTTCACTCATGTTACTGCAGGCATGCATTCTCACCCCAGCCCAGTCATCAGTCCTCCTCTCCTAGTGAGTGAGCTTCTTTTCCTCCCATTTGCACCCTTTGTGTGACCACAGCAGAAAATGGAGAACTTATTCTTCCAAGTTGCTTTCTGGGAGGTCTGGCTGGAGGAGACTCAAGCTGGTCTCTACAATCATCCCTTGGGGAGCTAGCTGGTGTATGGTGAGGCTCTATTAATCTGGGGGTGGGTGGAGAAGCAGGGGAGCTACACAGGCATGAGGAGCTTGGATATATTGACAGAGCTCTGCTGGTAGTGGAACTGGAATACAACATGGAGGAAGTGGTGGTGGTAGAAGAATCAATGAACCAGATCTGGTACTAGACTAGCAGGAGCTGCTGGGACCCTGGTGGCTAGAGGAAGACTGTCCTTCCTCCTCATCACATGCATGTCTAGTTTTTAAATTCAACAAGTCTTTCTCAAGAGAGCACCCACTCTCCATGAATACGAAATGTCAGTTATTTTATGACACTGTAACATCATAACTTAATGCTAGCTGGACAGTCACTATCTTTCATGTTTGAGAAGAGTTCTAAGAATAATGGTTTGTGTCTATGTAGGTCTTGCTCTATACTCAGAATTTAATTCTCAGAAATTCCTAAGATAGCCAGCATAGGGTGGATGGAGACTCAGATTTCAACACAGATGGTAAGTACTGGACATTGTGAAATCTAGAATTCTGGTGCTAGGATTCTTAGATCCTCTGGTAGCAAATGAAATGCATATCCTAGAAATCTGTACTATCCCCTTGGCCCAGGCAGGAGAAATTCACATATACATTTTGAGGTCAGTGCAGGGTTCAAAGGGGACCCGTCACCCATTTCTTACACCCAACCTGCTGACACTACCCCCTGAGTAGAGGTCACTTCAGTCCTACTATGCTACCAGCAAAGGGGAAACCATTTTTTTCCCTTGATGCAAGTGAGATGGACAATGATTTTCCAGAAGGAAAAAGGAAAAAAACAAAAAAGACTACAGAGAAGCCAAAGAATGAATTTCAAATATTTCTTGAAATCACAGCAAAAGAACTAAAGCATTTCGCTAGGCCTAGGCCTAAATTGCCTTTTCTTTAGGTAATCATAGGGGTGCCCACAAGATGGTGGGAACACAGCCTTCCCTGCCAGCTGATGCCTCAGGGGGCCAGGCTGCCTCGATACCCAATGCATCCTAGTAACAGATCACTCAAAAACCAAGAACTGTTTCAAAAGTGGATTTCAGCACCTTTTCTTTCATTTCATTCCACTCTCAGATCTGCAGGGCAATCAATAAGCAAATGGTGAACCTTTTCAGATCGAAGTGATCATCCTTCTGGGCCACGTGCTGATTATTTTCGCTCTTTACCCATATCCTTTGTGTTCCTTCACACCTCCATCCACTCCCACTACTCTCCCACAAACATTAGTGTCGACAGACACACCTATATTATTTTGTCAAGATAATTCAAACGCACAGTCACCATTACTGGCATACAGCAAGAATGATCAATTTGGGTCATTCTACCATACACCTACTTAGAATGAAACAGTTTTCAATTATCCATGAAATCTGAGTTAAAATCCTTCCTAGATAAAGCTGGCTGTTGATATGGATCAAGAATGATTTTCTCACATCAGCCTGAGCACCGTGTCCTCCTTAGAACAACGAGCTACGGAACTATGCAACAAGGTCCAAAAGATTGATGGAACTTAAAAAAATGACATGTGAACCTGTATGTAGATTTAAAGCAACATTAAAGGGAGTCTTGATGTGTGAAAGAGATAAGAGTTTATCACATCTTACTTTAAAAGGTGGAAGTGCTTTTTATTCTCTCTGAAAATCATTTGATTGAACTCAGCTTGCTATTTATTACTTCAGAAGATGACTGGTTTGGGGGAGACAGATAATATTTCTGAACATAAGTTATAAGTAGTTTCTATTCTATTATTCCTAGATGGAACTTATAAATTCAAGACCTTAAAACTTCAGCTGAATTTGTATGTGTGTTAAAATTTTAAAAATTGGGGATTTTTAATACAGTGCCCTCCAGCAAAGAGTAATATACAGAATTATATAGGTGGCAAAACTTGGGAATAATGACTCATTTCATGCCATGATTTAGAGAAGAAGTTATTCAAACATTTCTCAATCCTTTGGGACCCTCTTTGCTCCTTTTGTCACCGTGAGTCTTTCAACAAATTCTCATCTATAATTTTGGATCTGTAATTTTTGAGTCTATGCTATCTTTCAGGCATTATTTTAATCACTACTGTCTTTCAATTTTTTTTTCCACAATAACTCCATGAGATAGTTATTATACTCAACTTTCTGAAAGGACAATGAAGCTTGAGGAAATTATATACTCTATTCAAGTTTATAACAAATCTCGAGATTCAAATCCAGATGTAAATGCCCCATTTCTTCTTAGCCAGTACATATTATAATGCATGTTCTTTTATTTTATTTACTTATCGCATAACCACCTAAAATCACCATCTTAAAACAATGTTCATTTTTGCCTTGAGTCTACACTTTGCCAGGGTTGAGTAGGAAAGGCTAGTATGAGCACACAGCTTCAGTCATACAGGACAGCTCAGCTGAGGTGGAGAGTCACCTGGATAACACTTGTCTCCTCCCCCCCCCCCCCAGGTGTCTCTCCATGGGGTAGATAAATCAAAGGAGCAACTGTTTCAAAGGACAAAGTAGAAGTGGACAAATTCTATGTCTGGGCCAGGCAGCTGGTATTGTATCATTTCTTCTACATTCTATTGATCCAAATAGCTGGAGAACACAGATTCAAACAGAAAAGCCACAGAAGTCACGTTTAATGGCAGGTGTGACAAAAATGTGGGTGCCATGTGACAAACCTCCCTATCTTGTGAGATTTCTGTTCAGCGGTATTTTCAGTAAATGTGACATTCTAATTTTATTGAATGCCCAGTGAGTTGCTTATAATACTTCCAACTTATCTCCTTCAGAGGTAAGAAGGTCTGGATTTTTCTTTTTTTCCTACATAGTCTCCTCATTGCTACTGCAATTATTTTCTCTCTGTGATTACTTAGGCTTCTGAATCAGAAAACCCTGGACTGCAAAGAGAAGTTTTTATTTTCATATCTCTTGTTTAGCATTCCTAAGTTTTGCTTAATAATCTGAAATCCCTGTTCAACTGTACCATTAAATAATACAATGTTCTCAGTAGTTTCTGAATTTTCTTTTAATTAGAGAAGTTTCTAGAATGTTGTCAACTGAGTGTGGTCTGCTAAAGCTGCACTCTTAGGAACTAATTAGTATGGATGTTCCACAACACACTAGTAGATGTTCAGTCTATTGAACAGTTTCTATACATTTTTCTTCATTTGGAAAGTGATGGCATCACTAGCTCTGTTATTTGGGTAAGAAAATTTCTTGCCAGTTATTTCTTAGGCAAACTTTCTCTATTTCCCCCTGGCTTATTGTCTCTGCTTTTGGTCAAATAAAACAAAACAAAATTCTTCTCCCTCTTTGTTGCTTATATTGCCCCATTCATCTCTACCTCTCAGTGTTCCCAGCTGCAAATATATTGCAAAAACAAGGACAGACACAGTTGCTCACCACAACAAACATTATTGATTGACCACTGCTCTCTTTCTGAGCCTGGATGTGGCAACCAAAAATTGTGGCTACAAAGCATTCCAATCATATGATCAAGCAAAGATACTTGACTTTCCGGATAAGCTATTTCCTCTCTTTCCAAAGCCTCTCATCTTCAACATCAGGCTTCTCTAATCTCTTGCGTATTGTTCTGAATTTCTTATTTTCCTTAAATGACTGTGCTGCCCATTCCCGGCATCTATTTTCTGAGATACCTGGAACCATTTAAGATGCTGGTCATATAGTGCCCAGCTGTGGCTTTGGCCAGGATATGTTTTAATATTAATTGTAACCCAGGCCTCTGGGACTCCGGGGCAAGGCACTCAGGCAGCAGCTGAGGTCCTGGCCTTGGTTCCAGTCTTGACAGCAGCCTTGAACTTGCCCCAGGACCTCAGGCCCACCTTATAAATAAATTAGTCTTGCCTTGTTCTGCTAGATACTTGCAGATGGCTAATGTCCCCATTCTCATGTTCCCATGCCAGCCCAGAGTGGGCATCTTGCATGCAAACCCTCACTTCACCTTCATGTGTGGACCTGTTCATTCACATGCCTCTAATTACCATAGGTAAACGAACACCTAACTATTTTCATTTGATTACACACATATATATGTTTTACAGGGTTACATTCCCCAGGATTCTCTCACCACCCTGTGTCCCATGAACCATCATCTTAATCTTTTGTGTTCTTTCCTCCCCTTCCCTTGCTCTGTGCTTCAGTTTTGGTGACAGTTTTAAATTTCACTTGTCTTTTTGTTTGTTTTCCCTATGTTGCACATATAGAAGAGGTCATTCCATATTTCTCTTTTCCTTTCTGGCTTATTTCAGTTAGCATGATTCTTTCTAGGTTCACCCACATTATCATTCATGCCTCAAATAATTTTTAATTGTTCAGTAATAGTTCATTGTATCCACATACCACAACTTTCTGATCCATTCGTCTGTTTTTGGGCATGTGGGTTGTTTTCATATCCTGGTTATTGCAAATAGTGCTGCAATAAACATTCCAGTACAGATGTCCTTTTGAATTATAATTAAGGTTTTCTATCCTTTGGGTAGATTCCCAGAAGTGGGATGGCTGGATCAAATGGGTTGCAAACTGGTCTAGCCACTATGGAAAGCTGTGTGAAGGACCCTCACACTACTGAAAATGGAACTGCCTAGCTATTTCTTACATACTCTAGAAAATCTGAATGGATGCTTTGCTCACTTGCTGGCGAACTTCTCCCCCAACCCCTCTTTTAAATCAGATACCAAGTACTTTCTCTTAAAAAACTGTCCTCCTGTTGGGTCTGGACTTGTGTTCATCACTAGCCACTGGACCACCAATTCACAGTCTACTCCATTCATCAGAAAGGTCAAATTCTCTGATTTGAGAGATCATAAGCCTTTTCCTTTTTGACTAGATTTGACCAGCTCAAGCTTGGCTGAGTTATCAGATTTGACAATTTGATTCCAATTATTCCGATTGGCCTTCAGGTGAAAATATCCTTCTCATAGTCACAGCCTTGATGTTTGATGGTTGTATTTGTCCTGCATCCTAGATGGGGGAGTCTAGGGAATAAAGTCCGTACTAGGTATCTATTCCTTCCTTTGTAACTCTCCATATCCATCAGTTAGGAGTCTGGTTGTACACAACGGAGACCTAATAAATATTGCAGTAGATGCTTAGAATAAATCCAAAGGAAATATAGTCGGTGGTGAGAATGTCTGAATGACACTATACATAATGGATCAGATTAAGCATTATGAAGGATCCCCTATCAATTTTGTGGTTTCATTTCTGAGTCAGAGTCTGTAATCACTCTTGGAATAAGACACCTGACATCTGGGCTTTGCTCTTTATTTTGAGCATAGCCATGTCAAAATCTTTGAAATACTTTGGATTGAAAATGTGATTTCAAGGAAGTATTTCATTAGATGTAGGTATTACTTCTTTTGAATAGCATCCAAAGCTGCAGGTTTTCATTCTGGTACTATCTTTCTATCAAACAATGCCTTTTTGATAATTATCTAAATTATGTATTAGCCAACATACTTTAATTTGCAGAATGAATCCTATTTGTTTCAGCAAAAATTATGGTAGAAAATAAAGCTTTTTTAAAAGCAATCCAAACACATCTAGGTTAATATCGCCACTTTCTTCTGGATTCACTGTAGGTAACTCAGCACCTACAAACGTTTTTGAGTCACCACTCCATGTCTTACATATACTTAAAGCTTATTACCATCAGATCTAGAGGGGACTTTGCTAAATAATCAGTGAGAAAGAGAAAGATACACTGGAAGATTCACTTGTATGGCATCTTGGGTCTTTTGTTCTCAGTTCAGAACTTGCTGGTTTTGAGAGGGTGCTATTTAAGGTCACACTCAGTCCTCAACAACTCACTTTCTTGTCACCGTCATTACTCTCATCAACACAGAGGGAGTACTTGATGCACCAGACCGCTGGTTTGCTCACTTTTCTGACATTCTCTCACTGAATCTAATGATGATACAGGAAAAAAAAAACCAAAACTACTGCACAGTGTAACTGGGGGTTTTGAGTCATCACTAATTCTTGCCCTCCCTGTAAGCCCACGCCTCTTCTCCTATTCATTGATGGGGCTATTTCCCCACTTTTGAATCTAGACTGCCCTTTTATAACTTGCACACACAGAGAGCAGCCAAAGTAGCCTCCTAAGATGATGGAGCCTCATTTTCCACCTCCTTTTTCTAGAGAAGTCCACTCTTTATAAGAAAACCCAGGACAGATTCCCACATGATGAGAGGAAAGGAGGCTCTTGCTAGGTAGCAGGACAAAGAGGTGAAACCTTCTAAAACCTGCCAGTGAAGTCCCAGCCAGGGTGAGCAAAATACAGTACTGGGGGAGCTAAGGCCAGCTCCCTATTGGCAGAACTGCCCTTCTGCAGGTCCAGCCCTGCCCAAATTCCTGGTCACAGAATTGTGAGCAATGTTTCAGGTCACTAACTTTTGGCGTGGGTTGATGCACAGCATCAGACAACTGAAACAGAAAAAAAAAATACTTCCTCTAACATGGCAAGGGTAGCCTTGTGAGAGTGTAACAGGGAATCTGAAAGCTTTGTGGATGATTTATTAAAGCATGAAATCACAGTCGCTTTGTGTATAGTACACCTACAAAGTCCAAGCCCTGCTTTCTTTTAAATGTCACTGTAAATGAGCCACCTTCAAGGGACAAATGATAATATCACCTGAACACATCAGCTCCACTCTATTCAAAAGGGTAAAGGTGCTGCTTTGTGGAATAATAAAGATGATCTTTTTTGCTATTCCCTGCAGAGATTTCATCTTTGCTTAGCCTCATATTCTATTATTATGTAGAACAGTTCAATGCCCGGTTCTATGCCTTCCTCTGGGGAGCCCTCCCAACCTTCACTGTGAATCCCAGGCTGGCTACTCTTCCTCAGCGGATGCTCTTTAGCGCTCAGCTCCTATTTCCCACATTGCTCATCATATATTTTATGGAAAGGCCAGGAGAGCGGAGTCCTGCCTGCTTTGTTGCTGTTGTCTTCTCAGCACCAGAACAGCAGTCTGAGCGTTTGATGAATATTTGCTGGGAGAATAAGTGAAAGTGCTGGTTTCCCCCGGGTCAGATATTGTTTCATGTTGCTGGTATCCATTACTGCTTCCTTCTATCCTCTCCGTTACGTGGCAGCGGCTAGAAGTCTGGAAGTGCCTAGACTTACTTGTTGCTAGCAACCACCTGCCATTCTGGCTTTTGGAGGGATGGATGCCTGCTTAGATCTGCAGGGCAAAGAGAGGTCAAAGCAGATGCTCCTCTGCCATCAGCTGTGGCTCCTGGTATGTGGTTTCAGCAGATGTGCATGCTTATAGAGGCTGGCGAGCCACCTGGTGCCTGGTGGAGCTGGGGTACTGGCAGTGGCCTCAACCATTTCTTACCCTCTGGGTGACGCTATGGCAACATGACCCAAATGCCAAATGGTGTCCCTACCTGCCTTTTACTCCTATGACCCACAGCTTTTTTTTTTTTTTTTTTTTTTGGAAGCATATTACTCTCTGAAAAGCCTGAAGTGGCTTCTGTTTTACCACTGAATTCCAACTGATGTTGCTATAGATGGCACTGAGAGCAGGCTATGCTTTTATCTTGGTAAACGTCCAGTTGCAGTGTCTGGAATGCAGTGGAAATGGAGAGTGAGGATAACAATAGCACACATGGACTTGATGTTGACTGTGTGGTCAGCACTATTCTCAGTCTCTTCATCTACTGCTTATGAGACACTGAATAACTGCAGTCTCTATTTGTCTCTCTTGCAGATGATCAAATAAGAACAAGGAAGATAAGCAACTTCTTCATGAAATCACATCAAATGATGGATGGAGAAGTCAGATCTAGCCTGGCTCTCATCTGTACTTTCAATCCAATGCTTTCTCAGCCTGAATCATGTTTGCTGAAGGACCTGATACAACCACTGAAATTTTTGAACCTATTTATCATGTTATTTGAGCACTTATTATAAAGCAGCAGCTCATGCTATTTTTAAGACTCTGAACTTTTCAAAATATTTTACCTACTGTGAATTAATGATAATATTTGGGTACCCTCATCACCAATGTGCCCACTGCCCACCACCATGGTCCACTGTACTTCTTTCTCTCTGGTCTCACCCCTGGCCCCTTGGGGTTGCAGGTCTGAAGTCAGGCATCAAGAATTAGTTTTAAAACCAGCATTAACTTAAGACTCTGAACAACTAAAGTTGTTACTGGTGTATCAAAATAGCTGTGTGTGTGTGTGTTTGTGAGTGACACAGAGAGAGAGAGAGACAGAGAGAGACAAAGAGAGAGAGAGAGAGAGATTGAGGTACTAAGAAATGGAGTGTGGCTGTAACACATATCTAAAAATGCCAAAATTGTTTTGAACTAGATAATGGGTTGAGACTGGAGGTGCCTGCTGGAGAAAGTTACATTACCAGAAGGATCTGGACTGTGAAAGTGAATGCAGGTGAGATCTCAGAAGAGAGGGGATGTAGAGAAAGCATCAGTTTTCCTAGAGAATAAAGGGAATTCTGTCGAGGTTCCAGACAGAATCAAGGAACAGGTTATGGAACAATGGAGAAAAGGCAAACATTATTTATAATCATCAGCAGCTAAGCCATACTGTACTGGCTGAATTGTACTGTGTTGTGGAATGTTAAGCTTACAGCAGTGAGACTGGGGATTTCACTGAGGTGATTTCTAAGAAAGTATGCCTTGCAGCTGCTCGGAGTAAAATGCCAAAGGAGAGAGACGAACTGAGGAAGGAATTGTGAAGCCAAAAGGAGCCAGAACTTGAAGAGCCTCAAAAATTCTTAACCTATTTATACTGTGAAAAAAGAAAGTTTGTTTTGAAACTAGCTCAAGAATGGCTCAACAGGCATCTGAGAAGGAAACTAGTATGGGTGGGAGCCCTCAGCTACCCTTGCAAGACATGCAGCCAGTTGGAAGCAAAGGAGACAGAAGAACTGGATGGAGTTGGTCGATTCCTTAGACACAGCAGAACCAACGGCAGAGCTACTGGCTGGGAATGGGTGCTTTTCTTCAAGAGACTGCCCCCCAGGACACCCAGGGATTATTGGGAGCTGTTTCCCTGATTTCAAAGGCAGGAAGACAACTGCTGCCAAAATTCATGGGGGCTCCTAGAGCCTTGATGAAGACAGTCTTCTGCTGGGCACACAGGTGGGACTGAGGTCCCAGTGGGCCCAGAAGGCAGGCCCTCTAACCAAAGCTCAGTATTCTCAAGTCTTTAACTTGAATGGTATTTGTCTTACTTGATTTCAACCTGCCTGGGTCCCTTCACCCCTTTTTGCTTCCAATTTGTCCCTTTAGGAATAAAAAGGTCTATATTATGCCTGCCCCATGAATGTATTTTGGAAGCATATATACATGCGACTTCACATCTTCATAGTGGAGAAGAATTTTGCTGCAGAGGCAACCACAGCTGGTCTCACTCCTATCTGACCAGGATGACATTGCCTTGCGAGTTGATGCTGAAATTCATCAAGACTTTTGGAGCTACTGGGATGGAAGGAGATGTATTTTGCAAGCAAGAAGGATGAGAATTTAGGAGACTGTGGGAAAATGTTAGAGACTGTATGTTTGTATCCCCCGAACTGATATGTGGCTATGTGGCCCTCATATCTAGTGTGGTTTGTGGATGTGGGGTACTGGGAAGGAATTTGGCACTGATGAAGTCATGAGGGTAAGACCATTATAGGATTAGTGTCCTTGTAAAGAAAGGAACACAGGCCAGATCATGACCTCTTTACCTCTGTCCTGTGAAGAGGTGGTGAGAAGATGGCTGGTGAAAAACCAGGAAGAGGCTGCTTACCAGGAAGTGAATCTGCCAGTATCCTGACCCTGAAACTGCCAGCTTCCAGATCTATGGAGAATAAATGTCTGTTGTTGAACTCTCTCAGTCTACGGTTGTTGTAGCAGCGTCCTGAGCTGAGACCTTACCTTATTCTAAACTGGTTAAGAATTAAAGCAGGGAAGAGGAATGCATTTAATAGGCCCCTCAAATTTCAATAACAGGGAGAGAACAGCACAGGCTCCCCTTTGTTGCATATTCAGGGACAACTCAGGCTAACCACAGTGGAGAATTTTACATGTGTTTTAGAATCACTGTCCCGAGGAGATCTAAGTGCTGTTCTGGCAGCGAGACAGTGGCTAAATGACTAGAAAACTTCCACAGACTAATAAAGACGCCACAGATGGGACTGCTATGATGGGTGGGCGGTGGGACTACGTGAAGTCCGTGAAGTTCAAAGTCTGTTCACGTAAGAGAATCTGGGGCGATGCTAATGTATTGCCTCCCCCGTGCTGTTTACCTTCAGTCTCTTGCACGGGGTGGAGACTGGTAGGGAAAGACAAGTTTTTGGACATGACTATGTCTACAGAACCTGGGAACGTTGTGAAGTTTGCTTGACTGTCCCTGAGGCAACCACATGGAAGGTGTGACATGGATCAGGACAGACATGTCTCCTTCCCGCTATAGAGCTTCTTGTGGTTGCCAGGTTTCAACAGTGAGGGCAGCACTCACTTTCCTCAGCTTATTTCCTTGTGAAGGAGGGTATATGACATGTCACAGGACTCTGGTAGGAGTACAGTCTGGACCAAAGAGTATCTAGAGAGATGCCTTACATTATTTAGGAAACCCTGTTTCACTGTGCTATGGCCGTTTGAGCAAATACTTTCACCTGGTGCAGTCTCAGTTTTCCCATCTGTAAAACAGGTAGGCCTCCCACCCCCAGTCCAGCATGCTCATAAAGTCTGAAGATGGCAATCAAAATTAAAATACTGAGTAAGCCAACATGTGGGAAGGTAAGTTTTCCATTCCAGTTATTCTCTTTATTGCTGATGGGGAAATTCCACGTAAAACCTTTTAAGCAATAACTATTAAAATTATAATCTATGGGAAAACCTTGCTGGATTCCTTAAAGTATTGCTATAAATATAACACAAGGCAGCTTTTCTTTGTAAATGTATAAATCAAAACAGCTCTCTTGGTACTCTTTGGACCAGGATTTCCTCTTATTAAAAGAAAAAAAAAAAAGAAAAACATGAGCTAATGTTCTTTGTCATAATTGGCGAGTGGAGAGACTCTTGAGTATTGGCCAAAAACGCAATATTGGACGCGACTAAAACATCACCATTTGTTTGCTGAACTGCATCCATAAAGATCTCTGAATCAAGAGCAGACTCTGACAGTGTGTTTACTAAGATGGCAAGACCTCATAGTCAAAAAAAAAATACCTGTCTTTTGTCTTTTCTATCTAGGATACCTTGGGTTGTCCAGTCTGGATGAAAGGTGAGGTCTTATCCCTCTTGCAACTTCTCATAATCTTCACTCAGTGGTCTTTTAAGACCTATGGGCAAGTTGCCCTGCTCCAACAGAGATCTGAAGGCAGGATTAGCTCCTTCCTCCTGTCTGCTTCCCCAACATTAATGGATGCTAAAGCTCTTTTTTCAAGAGAATAGAGTCTGAAGGATCACATGCATTGGCTTACAAATTGACATTAATTATATTAACTTGATATGATGTTAACTTAACATATTCATTGATTTTTATTCTAGAAACCCTATAAATTTAGAGAAAATGAACTGTTGATGATATTCACAGAAGTGCTACTGTATTCCTGAAACAAGTTGCTTGAAGAAAAACAGTAAATTAGCTGGTTCTACATCAGCAGGATTTAAACATTTTGCAGATTTTTTTTAATTGAGGAAAACTGAAAATTGTAAGAGTTAACATTAACACAATTCCCTCAAGCACTTCAAAAACGTTTTAGCAGTTATTATTATTTTTTTAAAACAACACTGAAAACTTAAAGTTGTAGATTTCCTTAGGTCCTTAAATAGTCTGCCCATGTTCATACTTTCCCTCAGTCAGACCTAAGTAAAAATCCTGGTAGACACGTTTGATATAAAAAGATTTTTATAGATTCCCAAAAGCCACTTCAAGATACTAAGTTCTAAGTTTAAACTGCTAGGCTAGCCAAGCCCTCCTCTAAAGCATAGAGTCCCAATAACAATCACTGTGAATTACCCCCTTTGATTTCCCCAAGTCCCTTGCAATAATGGCAGTTCCACCAGAAATTTCTGTTTGTGGTTTTCTTTTTTGAAATCTCTTTTTTGATAGCTGTTTTTGTTGATCTTCTCTCCATGCCTTTCACAAGCAATCAGGGCCCCGGTTTTTCAAATGGTGATTCTTTCCAACAATTGAGTGTGAACTTTCTTTTTTCTTTCTACTTTATTTTTGGTCAGACTGAAGGCTCGTTAGAGTTGCAGAAAAAGCCTTGGAACTCACATGCCTATTTCTGTCTTCTAACTCATCTTACCGCCCCACACGAAATGTTCTAGAAAAGAGCAATCCCTGCAGCTTTATCCCTCTCTGCAGTTTTATCTTACTTTTTCTTCACTTCCTGGGACTAGAAGTTAACATTCGGGACTGAGCGTGCAAAGTCAGTGAAGCAAGGAATGCACCACCCGGCGCTCAGCTCAGCCACTGTGATTTGTGAATGCAATAAATCAACAAGTTTTCATCGAGCGCCTACCAGGTGTCCTGCTTGGAGCGGGAACACGAATGACGAGGCCACGTTCTGGGGTGCAGGATCAGATGGCGAGCCACTGTGAAATGAGCTCCCCCTCTGCGCTACCCCGCAAAACCAGCACCCTACCGCAAACCGGCTAGTCCTGGGACCCTCCAAGAGCATTTCCTTTCCTCTGCGGAGGGCCCTGGACTTCAAGGGTGGTCTCGGTTTCCCAGGCAAAGGGGTACCGTTCACATCCGCAGAGGCCAACCTCACGGACCCCCTCAATCTCTACCTCACCTCAGCCAGAACAGTGGCAAAGGAGAGAGCTCCCCGTCTGGCAACTGAACCGAGAGTCAGAGAAGCTACTACTTGGCGTTTGCGATAACCTCAGAGAAGAAACAGCGGGTAGAAGGGGGAGGGGGGAGGTGTCGGTGTCAAGGATGGCGCTTCCAGAAGCATCTAACGCGTCCGACCTTTCTTAGCTCGCCCCGGGGGAGTGCCCAGAGGTGAGAATGGGAGACCCAGGAAAGTCAGCCGGCAGAGGGGATGGGCGAGAGAGTGAACCAAACGAAATTCCCACGCGCTCAGGGCAGCGGCGGTTTTAGCTGGAGGACGGGAGCGCGGGGGGCGCACTGAGAACCCGACCGCACGGGCACTCGGCTCCGGCCGCCGCGCGGACGGAAGGACGGAACAAGAGCTCCGAGCGAGGGACTTACCCTCGGGGTTGGCGCTGATGAAGACGCGGACGCTGCGCCCGGCGGGCACGAGGTGAGAAGGCAGGGCGGTGAGGTTCCCGGAGAACGCCGCCCGCCGGAGCGCAGAGTCCCGGGGGCAGGGCAGCTTGGTGCCCGCGCCGGCCGGCCACATCGCCCTCCGTGAGGAGCCGCCGCCGCCGCCGCCTGCTCCCGGTGCTGTGCCCGCGGCCCCGCGGCCCGGATTGGTCGAGCCCCGCTGGCGGGGCGGCTCAGAGCCGCTCCGAGCCCGAGGCGCGGCGGGCGAGCTCCGTGGCGCACGGCACCCGCCGGCGGGGAGCGGCCATACGGACCCTCGAGCTGCTGTCGCCGCCGCCTCCTGCCCCTCTGGGCGTCAGTCTTCGCTCGGCGGGAGGGGGGGGGGCTCTGCGCTGCAGACGGCGGGGGCGGGAGGTCGGCGTGGCGGCTGCTACGCGCGCTGCGCCCCTTTGCGCCGGGAAGCGCCCGCGCCGGTGGCCCAGCCCGAGGCCATCTCCCCGCCCGCGCTCCCGCCCGCGCCCGCGGCGGAGGAGGGGGCGGCGCCGGCGACGGGGGCGCAGCCGGCGAGGAGAGCGAACCAAACTTTGTGCACGAAAGGCGCCCGGAAGGGCTGCAAACCTGCCTTCCGCGGAGCGCAGAAATAGCTCGTACAGGGCGGTAGGGACTGGGGCTGGGGGGAGGGGGGGGCTCGGGTGCCCAGTGGCCTCTGGGGCGTCTCTGGAGGACGAGCGCCCGCGCCCGCGGCTGCCTTCTCCGCGGAGCTTAAGAAAGCGCCGAGCGCGAGATCCGGGCCACCCCGCCCCTAACTCTCCTAAAGGTCAAACAAGCCAGGGCCGTGGGGAGGGGGGAGGGGGGCGCGCGCAAGCCGCCGCCTGTGCGTCTTTGCTCCAGTGCAAATCCGGGCTCGAAGTTACACGCGCTCCCCCGAGTCCGGATCCGGGGTCTGGAGCATCGCAACTCTGCGCTGTCGCGGCGTCCTGGAGGGAGCGTCACCGTCGCCCTGTCGCGCCTGGCGCAGGTGGCTGCGTTCCTCCGCACCGCTCGCTCCCAAGGCGCTCTACTGACGTGCTCCTCGCAGCGCGCTGGCGAAGCCCTTCCCGGAGCGGCTGTCCGTGGGGAGCCCTCCCGGGGTTCTGAAGGCCTGCCTGCGTCCTCCCCTGCGCCTTCCTGGCTCATGCCGCCATCCCGGTGGCTCCCAGGCCCCCGGGCCTCGAGGGCACTGGAGCCCCCGCGGCTCCGTGGAGCGCCGCCCCGCGCAACGACCCGCAAAGTGCAGGTGGTCCCGGATTGGGGCGGACTGAGGCGTGAAAGAGGTCAGAGTTGGCTTTGGGCGGTGCAAAGCGGGGTCTGATGCACGGGACGCTGATTCAAGACGGCCGGTGCGGCCGCGGTCCGTGCTACCTGCGTGCATGCGCGTCCAGGTGCACAATTCAAAGGGTCTGGCCCACGGCCGGGGTCACGTGAGATTCAAGAGGAAGCCAGTGGCTAAAGTCTCACCTGCGGGCCGCACCCCTCATAGGGATAAAGTATGCAAATACCAGGCTGAGAAGGAAGACCTAGAACAGTGTGGTTGTGCTGTGAGGTGGAGGAAGGGAGGAGGAAATGTTTGAATCCTTAATCGGGGCTTGATCTTCAAAGCCCTTTTAGACAGGAATTCCTGCTTTTAGAGAGCAGCAGCACCTTTTCCAAAACGCTGGGGTTGAGGAAGGGGGGGGGGTGCATAGACACTGGATGAAGGCAGCTCGCTGCAAGTTTCCCTCATCTTACCTGAGGCTTCTACGGTCTGGAGCTCTCAGCCTGCACTTCTCCTGGACCCTGCTGGTGGCAGTGAAACCCTGTGCGCCGCTGTCTTATTTTGTTACACCTCCCCATCCCCAAAGCACACATTTCGGGGTACCCTCTGAAAGAATTGGGTCTCTTGGTTTTTAAGACTGTCCCTCCGCTGGTGAGGCAGAAGGTCCTATCTTGTAATAATTTGATGAACAGCCCCTGTACATGCCTAGGTATTTGTTCAGTTGATTCTATTTAGCAAATTATTTCCTTCCCCTCTCCAGCCTCATAACGCCCAGCTGGGAATCTTTTTCAGCAGGAAGGAAGGAGGGCTCTGAAAGAGCTCCTGATGTCCCAGGAGATACGGGCTGAGTGCTCTGGAACAGGTTATGAACATCCGCTATCTGCCACAGGATCACCTCTTGTAAATATACAGTACTTATTACTGGAGAAAGGAGCCAGGACCACTTTGTGCCTAATCTCAATATTGTTTATAAGAGACTGATAAAGAGTTGCCAAATTTTCAATGACCTGCCTGCCTTGCTTTCTATTTCCAAGGCATAGAAATAGAAAAAAAAAATCTGATTTTCTTAAAAATCAGATGAATATTTTTATTTTCTGACCTTTGCTTCAAATCTCAAAGTGTGGCACTTTCTTAGGATGACTTTGGGATTTTTGGCAGCCTCCATAACCTAATTAACTGTTCTAGACAGGCTGAATTTGTATCTGCCAGCGTCACTGCAAGGATGCAGAGGAGAATTTTATATTGTCCGTGTGGCCTTGATTTACCAGGTTCCCCACGCAGCCAGATTTCCATCTTTGAGTTATCAGGGAGCTTTCTGTCCAAGGATACCTGATCACTCACCTGCTCCCCCCCCCCACTCTTCTACCTTTTTTCCATGCTGTCTTTCACCAGCTCATATCCTAACATCAGAGATGAGTTCATTAGCATGCATAGAATTCCACATGGTGCTAACACTTTGCTATAAATTCATATATTGATTGCCCACCCTAAGGCGCTGTTGGTTATACAAGTGGGAAGAGAGCAAAATGAAACATAGGAGGTAAAGGCACAGATGTCACAGGTAGCGTCTGATCAGAAGTATCGAAACTGCTGTCTTTATATCTGTTTAAAGCAGTCTCAGACAGGTTTTCCTCTTAAGTAAATGTTGAATGTGCTTTTGTTGCTCCCATTGTATATACGATGGAGCCAAGACTCAAAAAAATAGATGTCCTGTTGTAGGGTAAATGTATTTTTCACACCCTTCTGCCATTGGCCTCTATAACCAGCACCTGTGGTGTTTCGCCCTCCCCATGATGGTACATACCTGGCCCGGTGGGTGCGCACATGTGTCTGTAGGCACACCTGGGCCTAAGAAGGAGGGGAGAAAAGAACAGCGTCACCCTGGAAGAGAACACGGGGAGAGAAGGAACAAACATGATGAAAACAAGAGAACACCAGAGGGGAGAGAACATGAAGAGAACATCCAGAGAAAGAGGCCAGAGAAAGACCGTGAAAATTCCTGGGAACCTGAGTGCTTGTCTGCCTCACAGTCCTATGCCCAGTCCAGTCTGATTGTCTGCCTAGTCTGCTTGAGGGACACTTGTCCAAGGTCACATGACTAAGGGTAAAGGTGAGATCCTCGTAGTAGAACCCTGTCTAGATTCTCATTGCAGCATACTACTTCCTGATTTCTTTTTTCTTTTCTTTTTTTTTTTTTTGAGACTAGGTCTCGCTATTTTTGCCCGTGAAACCACAGGCTCACATTGCCCGGCGTACCATGGACTCAAGCAATCCCCAGCCTCAGCTTCCCAGGTAGCTGGGATTACAGGCACGTGCCACCATGCCCAGCTATTTTTTTGGAACTGGGTCTTGCTATGTTGCCCTGAGTGGGACTTGAACTGCGATCCCTGTTCCCTTCTGCGGCTTCCTAGGCTGCCACTTACAGGCATGCGCCACCATGCCCGGCCCTATTTCCTGATTTCTAATTTTGCCCAAGTCTGGCCCTGGCTGACATGTTTAGTAATCAGGAAAGTAGGTATTGAGGCTTGTTGAGAGATGGGTAAAGGCAGCCATCACTACTGCTTTCCAAGTGGGAAGATCTGTGTCTACAGCACCAAATAGGAGAAGTCTCTGCCAACATGCAGCATGCTGATTGGATGACATTTCCAAATTCCTTGTTTGCTTTGGATCCTATTATTTTCTCATGAAACCACAGGTAAACCCGTAGCACTCTTGAAGTGAGCTGGAGAATTTGAGGCATCGTTAATACAAAGACAAAAGTACGTAAGGCATACACTAGGGACCAGAAATAGGTCTTCCCTTCTCCACCTTTCTGCTCACCCAGTTAGTGGCTCCTGGGCCACAGACAGTGTTCCCTGCCCTTGATAAGTCAGGCTGCTCAAAGGTGACATAAATGCTAAGTTCATTCTAGTGAGAGAGCTCATGGAATCCACATATTTCCTCCCCACACCCCTGTACAGATGATGCCCCACTCACACAGAAATTTTATCAAACATGATGAGAAGCTCAAATCTAATTTGTATTATTGTATTAACTGCCTGTATATTAGGCACCATTAGACTTTTAATAAGTATCTTGTTGAATCTTGCTGCATTTGGGGTACCTTGACCTTCCCCTAGACTTTCCCTGTGATGGTGGGTGATTTGTCACCCAGCTGTATGGCTGAATCACATGACCAGTTCATCCTACTTAGATGATGGGGTTGGTGATTATAAAGCCCTTATCTAGAGACACTGTGACTTACCAGCAGAAACACCAACCATCACCCAATCTGTGTTTACCTTTATGTATCCTTACATGTGTTTTCATCAGATGTCCATGCCCCAAAGGTCTCTGTTCTGAATTTGTCTCTGTGGATAGAGGTAGAGATAGAGACCCTGTGTTATGAAATCAACATATACTACATACTGGTGAATCTCAGGAACTCAAACCAATGAAACCAGGGATGGGTTTCCATGTTTCTCAAACTTGAAGAAGACTGGCAACTTTATATTACATTAATATTCACAGTCACTGATTTGGGCCATAAAAAAATATTTGATTCTGCTTTGCTACTGTGAGAGATGGATTATCCAACATCACTCAAGTGAGGGCTCCACTCTCCAAAGTTCCATCAAGATCTAAACTAGACCATCAAGAACCCACTTACTTGTTTACAAAATGGAAATTTTCAGTTTATGTGAGAATTTGTCAGCATAACAATTTGCCAACAGAGATGGTTGATTCAGAGGTGTCTGTGGCATGATAGAATTCATAGCAGCTTGGTTTTAAATAAAGTTACACCTTTCTGGAATTGCTATCTGATATTTTCATGACTCAGAAATTCTAACTTTATATCCACCCCCTTCCAAATCTGTCTAATGTATTTTCTGATTAGTCTATCATTTACTGCTTTCTAAACACGTTATGAGAACACAATGCGAACCACAGTAAGTAGAAAATAATTTCTTAATAAAAATCTGTAGATTATATTTTAAAAATGTTTTTGTTTTGCAATTGCCAAGATGTTTGTCCCATTATGACAATAACTTTAAAGACAGTACTTCAAAATATTCTTGTCTCCTATGCCATCAATCAATACTTATTTGGAGAATTTTTTTTTTACAAATATCATATTTGTTAACTTATTTTGTGAGGTTAGCTCTGCAATGACAGTACATACTTCCCATTTTTTCCTAATATGAAAACAAAAATAAATCAAGAGACTTTAGTGGCAAGTCCAAGTTCACCCAGTTGTTGGGCGGTAAAACCAGTATCACCATCAGTCTCGGAAGCTTAAACCAGAAATTAATTACAATATACCACATGATTCCCACAAAAACCATTTGACCAAACTGATCAAATTCTCTATAAAATTTGTCCTGATTGTTGGGTAAACTGAATAATAGAAGATATAAAATTCACGACTTGCACAATGATGCTGTTTACATGACTGTCTATATTTTTATTGAGCAAAAGTTAAATTCTGTAGCCTTGAATTAACAGCTCAGTTTTATACAAGAACACAGAGGCTCAAAGTTTAAATGATGTGTCCAAATTCAGTTAGAAAATGGCAAAACTAGTAAGGAAATCAAATTTACCTCACCATGATTTTAGATAGGGTCTTTCTGTCATGCAACATTGAATCCTCATGAGTAAGTCTTAGAGAAATGAACCTTTTATATACGGCCATGATCCAAATATCTGAAACATGTTACTTGGGTTAATTACTGCCTAAATGTTTTCACTTAGCTAGTGTTAAGCTTGATATATGTTGACTTTACTTTTATTTTCAAAATGCTTTCATGATAAAATGTGTTTCTTGGATATTTTCCCTGCAAAAGTTGATGATGGATGATAGTTCTATCAGTTCCCTCAACACAATCCTATGGGTTCTGTTTTCTAGATAATATATCTTTGCCTTTTCCATTTCCTGTAATCTTAAAATTTGGTATTATATTTGTTATTGATAGTATGCATTTTCCACTAATTGGCCCCTTCATTGTCCTTTCTTTGCATTAGTGACAGAGTTGCACTTTGCATATTCTTGGGTTACCTTTTAAAAAATGTAAATTTTCCTCTTGCCTACATTTAGAAAATAATATGCAAAAATTCATGGCAATGTGTATGAAGCTAGAGGGAATAGTGCTAGCAGAAGAGAAATAAAAAAGAGAAAGAAAAAAAGAGAAATACTGGATGCTCTCACTTCTATGAGGGATAAAGGGAAAACAAGCAAAGAGACAAGAAAAAAATAAAACTAACTCTCAGCAAAATTGAAGCTTGAAGCATGAGAAGAAGAGGAAGGGGAGAAAATGAGAGTAGGAGGGGCACAAGACATTAAGATGATGGTTTACAGGTAAATAAAAATAAATATATTTATTTATTTATTATAAATAAAAATAATTCATGGACTATTCACATTTAGTCAAGGTAGAGAATAAGCAGCCATTTCTGATTGCTTTCAAGTTTAGAGAAACATTTACAAATCAAATGAGTTTAAATAGTCTTTAAATTCTGTCATATTTTGATAAGTATAGGAAGACAATTCTGTTGTCCTTACAAGTAGTTGAAGCAAATTAAAAATTTTGAAACAAAACAAAAGTTTTTAATAAAAAACATTTTTTGTTTTTATTAACAAGTTTATTGTAAAAATAAGAATATATAAAATTTGAAAAGACATTAAATACAGATCTAATTCTGCATTAATAGAGTTATTTTGGTGGATACTAATTGAAACCAAGAAATATTTGCTATTATGGAAGATAAGGAAAAAGATGGAATTGAACCTCAAGAAAAATTAGAAAGTGGTTTGGAAATTTTAAGGACATTATTGTTTTTCCACATCTCTGTTCTGGTTTTCATTATGAACATATTTTTTTTTTCATGTAAACATATACATATCCCTTTGCTATTTAAATAGACTCATGAAGGAATATAGACAATTCATAGCTCAAGCCACTTTGGAAGTACTGACTCCTTGAATCTCTTTGAGCAGTTAGTAAATAGAAAAATAATTTCATAAACATACTGTATTTGTTTTTACTTTGATGCTTATCTGTGGGTCTTTCCCCTCTTTCAGTAAATTATCATACCTCAGTACAATCACTTTGTAGTTGTGGTAGTTGGTCTTAGGATGTAATAGAAAATTACCTAGATTATTTTTCTCCCTCACCAACAAAGAATAATTTCAACACATGCTATTAGGAAAACTAGATTATCCATATGTAAAAGGATGAAATATTGTTCTTATACTATACAAAGAATGGATTAGAAACATAAAAATCACATGGATTAGACACTTAAACACAGACCTGAACCCATAAAACTCTTAGAATGAAATGGGGGAAAGTTATTTTTAGAAATTAAAAAAATAATACTTGCTAGATTTTAAGATAGAGTAAAACTATACAAATGATGGTAAGTCAAACAGACATTTGCCACCTGTTGTGAATATTTGTGTTAGTACAATTCTTTGAAATTTATTGATCAAAACCATTCTATGTCCAAAATATCCTTTGAAATCAAGCACTGATTTTATCAATGATTTCTTTGTGACCATAACATATTATACACAGAGTTTGATTATAATGCTTCATACATGAAAGCTATATAATGTTATACAACCATGTGACTAAAATATGTTTTTCTGAAAAATCTGAAAAAAAAAAAAAAAAACCATTTGGTAAAACTGAAAATAAAAGGGGGGTAGGAAGGAAAAGAAGGAGTCACCCATTCATCCTAATAGAGTTCTAAGCTGAAAACAGTAGAACTGGTGCTGATTAACAGAAGGATATCAGCATGTACTGGAAAGTTAGTATAATAGATAATTGTAATATAACAGTACTGTTAGGATGGTGAGAGAACCAGACCTGGGAGCTTTGGATCCACACCTGGACTTGCATCATAGGAAAGACATCTAGGGTAACTGTGGCTGCTGCAGAGGTCTGGATACTGCAGGACATCCCACCACCATCAGCACTGATGACAGAATACCACTGGCAGCATCACTGCCCCTGAACACTAGGCATCCCATCAATACTGCCCTGTCCAGTCTTCACTGCAGTTTCCAGGAGCCTGGGGGAGTGACTACCTTGCATCTAAACCCAGTCTTTGCAGAATTCTCTTATTTTCCTCAGAGGTTTGATTCTCAAAATCCCAAGACACCCAGCATATATACAGTTTACTTCCCCCACTCACTCTTAGATGACCCAGATCTGTTGGATGCAATGGACAAGTGATTAGTTGAATGTTTTGCATTCCTAGTCATAAAATTAGATTAATGATGCTCCACCTCTCTGTGATTTAGATGCCTGCCAAAACTCATCTCTCCTGGACCAGAAACAAGAATGAGAATGTGAGGGAAAAGGATGCTTTAAGCAGTTAGTCTACGTGGTGTAGTGTTCACACACTGATGCTCACTACTGACTCATGGGAGATCCCCAGTGTCTCTGTCATCATCTGTTCACATGTACTGTATCCAACACTCAAACAAGCTAGGCTTTTCTGACAAAACTATGGCAGACTAGCGACCATGAATGAGAAGAGGAATGACTGTTTCCTGGAAAGAAGATAACAGAAAACACAAGAGCAGATGTGATAGATACACACACACACACACACACACACACACACACCACACACACACACACACACACACACACCCCACTCAGTGACCTAAGGTATCGTAAGTATCAAGGGCAAAGTTCAGCAACAAAAACCCAAAGAGAGAGTTCATATGAAGAATGAAGGATGAAGGATCAGATACTGGGTATCACGTATGCTACCCAGTAGTTGACATCAAGTAATAAGCAGAGATCAACAGAAAATGAAGTAGGAAGTGATCCTCCTACCTCCAAGAACCTCATAGGACTATTTTACTTAAGTGTCAGAAGTGGTAGTGATAAAGGTAGCAGTGTTTAGTAATGTCAATAACAATAATAGCAATGAGGTAAACATTCAATGCTTTTCATTAGGCCAGATGTTTCTCTTTGAATTTTATAGACACTAACTAATTTTATTCTAATCTATCATCCCTGGGAAGAACAGATCATTACCATTCCTGTCTGCCATGCCATGAGGTGACTGAGGTCAGGTGACATCAAGTCACTTGATACAAAGTCATACATGTAGGACTCACACTGTCAGCATGTGGTCATGCCTGGCTTTTAATACAGGGCTTTAATGCAGGATCCAGAATCTAAGTTGCAACCTGTATGCTATAATTCACCTCTAGATGCCAGACAGTAAACCAATAGTTACCCAGGCAAAGGCATACTACCTCAAGGCAAGGAAAGTCAGCGAAAACACAGTTTGCAACGTTTGTCTAAAAGGGAATTAATAGTCTATGAATATTTATTCTGTGTTGCATTCATTATCTTCATTTTCCCAGACACCTTCCTTTATGCCATATCTTATTACTCATTTTACATGTGACTATTCATGCATCTGTAAGCAATAAAGCTGGGATACAATCTCTTAGACTGTTTCCATGCTCTTTCTGCTACAGGGTGACTTTGCCTCTGAACAGCAAATGCCACTGTTGACTGTGATTAGAAACTTGTCCATTCCTATATTGATTCACTTCATTTATTTTTTAATTCATCAAACATGTGTCAAGAACTTCTACATTCTCAGCACAAATCATGTTCCTAGAGATCCAAGGTAGTAGGAGAGACCAACTGGGCGTATCCGTGAGGGGAAACACTCTAATGCAATGACCACCCATCAGTTTAGATATTTCTTAAATGTAGCCTGATCAGATGAGTGTATACCTGAAAAGACATTAGGTGACATTCTAGAAAAAAACACTTCACAGAGGAGGGGGTCCTAATGAATAATAATACAAGGACAAGAGTCTCACAGGGGTTAATTGAACTCTACTCAAAAAAGGTAATAGTCTATGACAGCCAGATGTGGAGTTTGGAGAAAATTGATACACATGAGTTCCAATGCTAGTTCCAACACTTAACATTTATAGCCATATGCTAGTAAATCTTCTGAAAGCTTCAGTATCCCTTTTCTGTAAAATGTTCATAAGATGCCTACTTTTTTACAGAAGTAAATATTAAATATTATAAAGATCTTAGCACGATGTTTGGTACTGATTGGTGGTGTTTAGAGTTTGTGGGCACATGGAGACTTCCTCACACCAAGAAGCAACTCTAGGGCACCAACTGGGTGGTTGAGAATTCAACTCAATTCTAACACTATCTAACGAGAGATAGTATCTGACTCTCTAAGTAGAAGTCTCCCAAGTTCACCCTCCACTTCAGTTGACAGACAAAGCCCAGGCAAGTTATCTGTGGTTCTAGCCAACTGACTACAGATTTCGGGTTCCCAACATCCCCTCCTAACACTTTAGATGGTAGTCACAAGCCTAGGTTGTTTGTAGAGCTTCTGATCTCCTGACCCTATAAATCAGAGGTCCTCAGAACCTTCTTTTCAGCTTTAATTAATTTGCTAGAGGGACTCACTCAGGAAACCCATTTACTTACTACATCTGACTGTAAAACCCATTTACTTACTAGGTTGACTTACCACAAAGGTTATTTATTATTCAGGGGCAGCCGGGTAAAATAGATGCATAGAACAAGCTAAAGGGAAAGGATGTGGAGTATTCATGCCCTCTCAGGTATAACACCATCCCCCAAATCTCCAAGCATTCATCAATCCAGAAGCTCTCTGAAGCTCCTTCTTTTGGATATTATGGAAACTTTGTTTCATCGGTGTGACTGATTAAAGCCAATGGACTAAATCTTTATTCCCTCCCTTCTCCAGAGGTCTGGGGGTGGGACCTAAAATTCCAACCCTCAATCATATTGTCAGTTCACCTGGCAACCAGGCAGCAGGTACTTCCCCCAAAGTTATGTCGTTGTGAAAGGTGTCACATATAGGAGACACTCTTCACACCTTCAACATGATGAAATTCTGTGTATTTTGAGAGCTGTGAGCCAGGAACTGTTGATGAAGACCAAATATGTATTTTGCTAGTTTGGTCATCTGAATCTTAGCAATCATAATGCAGTCAGTAATTATTGTTAGAAGAGGAAAGCCAGCTAGATTTAGAGTTTTTGATTCAAATGAGGATACTTGGAGCAAAATTGTTAGATATTTAAAACTTTTTAGGTTTTGTTTTTTCTTATTTATTTCCCTATACAGTCTAGTGAAAACAAACAGAAATAAAAAATCAGTTAGTAAGATTCCATTTGAAGCATGTTAATTCTTTGTGTTTTGCTTTCATCTGGGTTATCAAGAGGAGGTGAGGACATTGGTATGGCTTCATAGACTGTCTAAACGAGAGGAGAGAATCTAAGTAAAGGGTAACCTAGAGCTGGTGACCAAGGCAGGGGAAGCATCTGGAGTCTTAGCTTCTGTCACAGCAGAAAAGGAGAACACACAGAATCCTAAAGGTCATCTTGCACTTAGGAAATAGAAAACCCATATTGTTCTTGAGATTGAGTAGGAAGTGTAAGATTTGAGCACCAAATCCTGAAAAATATTATTGAAAAAAATTTAAAGATAATCTAAATAAAGGAAGACACCCTATGCTCATGGATCAGAATTCTCAGTATTGATAAAGATGGAAACCGTCTCCAAATTGGTTCATACATTTAATACAGTCCTTATTGACACCTTGCTGAATTTTTTTGGTAGAAATTGACAAATGTTGCAAAATTTATGGAAATACCCAAACCCCTGGATAGCCAAAAAGCTTTTTTTCTTGCAAAACATGTTATCAGGAAAGTAGAATGCTAACCCACAGAATGAGAAAACTACTTGTAAGAAGTTATGTATCTGATAAGGGGCTTATATCTAGAGTTTGTAATTGGCTCTTTCAACTCAGTAATTATAAAACAAAATAATGCAATTTAAAAGTGATAAAAGAACTTAGTAGTCATTTCTCCAAAGAAGATTTTCAAATGGTTAATTAGTTCATATAATGAAAATACAAAAACGAAAACATCATTTCCCTGTAGGTCAAACCCCATTAATATGCCATTGCAC